>VFFE01009228.1:4551672-4567558 GCA_008921705.1 Burhinus oedicnemus
GGTGAGGCCACAACTGGAATACGGTGTCCAGTTCTGGGCTCCCCAGCTCAAGTGGGACACGGACCTGCTGGAGAGCGCTCAGTGTAGGGCAACAAAGATGACTGGGGGATTGGAGCACCTCCCTTATGAGCAAAGGCTGAGAGAGCTGGGACTCTTTAGCCTGGAGCAGAGAAGGCTGAGGGGAGACCTTGTTCTTGCTTCTAAGTATCTAAAGGGTGGGCTGAAGGAGGATGGAGGCAGACTCTTTTCAGTGGTTTCCAGTGACAGGACGAGGGGCAACGGGCACAAGTTGGAACATAGGTAGTTCCATTCAAACCTAAGAAAAAACTTCTTTACAGTGAGGGTGACAGAGCACTGGAACAGGCTGGCCAGGGAGGTTGTGGAGCCCCCTTCTCTGGAGATTTTCAAGACCTGCCTGGATGCAGTCCTGAGTAATGTGCTGTAGGCATTCCTCCGTCAGCAGGGGAGTTGGACTAGATGATCTCTAAAGGTCCCTTCCAACTCTGAAAATTCCGTGATTCCGTGCTTAAGACCTTGCATGCTTTACAGACCTCAGAATACTACAGCACTCTACAAAATAGCAATAATAAAAAGCTAGTGTGATACACTTCTTTCTCATTCGTTAACTGTATAGACTCTCTCTAAAAAGGCTTTAAGTGCTAATTACTATACCTGGAGCTACTTTGGAATAAAAAAAAAAAGGTGCAAGTGTCTTCATTTAGGCAGTGAGACAAACAGGAATTTAATTTCAGACAACAGAAAAGGTTTACAGCAGTCTTGGTTTGATTACATAACATGTAGTACAAATTAAGGGAAATTTTTAAAAGAAAAACTAATGCAGAATCTGCATCTTGAATTTAATACAGTCCACTTGCCTAGGGGCCCTGCGTGTTGGCTATCATTTACACCACTTCATGGGTGTGATGATAGCTGTGAAAATGTGAACAGAACAAACCAACGCTTCAGTATACCAAGTGCCAGAGACAGTGTCTTTGAAAGGTGTGAATCATCCTGTTTATCCCAATCTGGTCCCTGAGAGGACTGCAGGATTTAGGGGTGCAAGCAGGGGATTTGTTCCCCTCATGTTCTGCAGTTCCTGACACACTGTGTGTGCTTGGGGTCATTCCAGAGCCAGGACTGGCTGACCACCACTTGCCTCTGCGATAGCCTGCATTTGTTGGACTGAAGCTGATCCAAGCTGGCCTGGCTGCTTAGGCGACACTGGGGCCAGTCATGCGCCCCCCGCATTTTTGACAGCAGACTCAGGTTTGTGAGTGACAGAAGCAGAAAGAAGTAAGCACATTCCCTACACCTCCAGGTACCATAGGACAGAGAAATAATTGGAGGGCTTCTTTTGCATCTTTCTCCACCTAGGCAATGGGAGGGAGAGCGTGGACTTGGTTAAGCATTATTAATGTGAGAAACTGAGCCAAACATGGGACACATCTTACACTGCTTTCATTCTGTGTACAAAACTGAATGTACACAGAGTGCAAGTCAAATAATTTGAATCCAAGAAGCAACTTCATTTATCAGAGGAGAGAACATGCGTAATAAAAATGTGGATTTACATTTTGTTTGTTTCAGCTCTTTGATACTAACTTTCAGTGCTCCCCTATTATGAAATACTGCAACTGTTCAATGAAGGTACCAGATGGTAATGGTACCCAAAAGCGTATGTATAAAAGGGAATACATTCTTGGCTTCTTTTTCACTAATTTTTGGAATAAAAGAAGACGTGGCATTCAAGGAAGCTGAAAAAACAATCTAATTAAAACCCAGATGAAAAATTTTGGGTTTATATGGGCTAGTTAACATGTGCAGCTCAGTGCCTTAAAATTGATGGTGTCAAAAGCTTGAAATCTTTTTTTTAATTATTTATTGGGTTACCTAATATATACATTTTGCTTTTTACGGCTTGCTTTTGTGCAAGAAGTATCCTGTTAACTGGTGTGAGGTCAGAAGAGAATTTTTCATTTGGACTTGGTGTTCCAGATGGTTTTTCACCTTCCTGTGAACCAGAGCTAGCTGTGTGTCCCTGAAGCATGATGCATCCTGGCTTGACAGGAATTTCTAGAGACAGTAAAGCTGGAAAGAAGGACTTAGGGCTGAACTCTTCAGTTTAGCATTACTGTAATGCTATAAGTTCTGCAACTGTGCTTCCTTTTGCTTATTTGAGTGTGTGGTTATATTCCTTTTATGCTTTTGCTGTAAAATAATAAGTAGCTCCAAGCCAGACTTCAAGAAGCAAAAGCCTCTGAGTAGTTCCAACCAAGGAGTCGAGACAACCAAGCTTCACGTATTACAAAGCCCTTTGTGTGTGGCATACAAAGGACTGCCTCAAAGAAAGTCTTTAGTTAAAGACATTAACAGTGTGGTTTTGAAATTAGTACAGTAATTTCTTTGCAGGCTTGGGACACTTCAGAGGGTTGTCTGCTAAGACATTATCACTTTTTTTGTTAGTGAGTAAATGACACGTATAAATGACAGACACTGAAGAGTGGAGGTGGCAGCAAGTCCCTGAACCTGAGCAATAGAATCATAGAGTCATAGAATCATTTAGCCTGGAAAGGACCTTTAAGATCATCAAGTCCAACCATTAACCTAACACTGCCAAGGCCACCACTAAACCATGTCCCTAAGCACCACATCTACATGTCTTTTACAGGGATGGTGACTCCCTGTTGGGCAGCCTGTTCCAAGGCTTGACAACCCTTTCAGTGAAGAAATGTTTCCTGGTATCAAATCTAAACCTCCCCTGGTGCAACTTGAGGCCATTTCCTCTTGTTCTGTCACTTGTTACTTTGGAGAAGAAACTGACCCCCACCTCGCTAGAACCTCCTTTCAGAGCCAGCCTAGCAAAGCTTGGGATTTTTCTCCAGCCTGTTTCCACGCTTCTTCTTTTTACAAAGGCACTCTTTTCCTTTTCTTTGCATTTGCAACAAAGTCAGTTCTCTAGTACAATACAGCCACAAAAATAGTGAGAGAGATTTTCAAGTTTTATATCTCTGTCTCCAGGGAATCTGTATATTGAGGTGGCCACTCACAGCTTCCTTCGTTGAATTCCACTTTCAATTCCACTTAAATTCCCCTTTCTTCCTCTCACCAAAGAGCATATGGTGCTGGTCAGAGAGGCTGTATTTTCTTCCTGCCGTCCCTTCTTCGGACTTAGATGGAGCACTGGTTTGATCTGAAATAGCTTCTTGTGTTCCTAAAGCTTGAGCATGAAAATGATTTTTAGATGCTTACTGATGACTGAAAAGAAGGATATAAAATTGAAGTTTATTGGCACATGCAGCTTACTACCCCAAGACACCATGGGGACAGAAACCTGCTGTGGGATCATTGCGGTTCAGGGTGTGGGGCAGAGCTTGACGAGTGCAAATCCGGTGGCTGAACAAAACTATGGACAAAAGTTTTGGTTTGTGTTGGCCAAAATATTTCTGTTATGGGAGACGATTCCCTTCCCTTAGAAAAAAAAAAGTCATTTGCAACTGAAAAATCATTGGAGAGAAACATGTTGTATCATAGGTAGGTAAAAAATTTGGGGTTTTGTTATTTTAGTCAAATGAATGCGTTCATGACTTTCGAGGAAAATATTTGATTTTTCAAAATTGTGCTTGGCAAAAGCTATGCTTTCCTTACAAGTGTTATTAAACCATGTTTATTTGATTGTCATTGATAGCTAGCTGGAGTAACTTACAGTGCAATATGTTGGGTTACAGAATACTGTATTACAACAGAATGTTTCCCCCACTTACAGTGGACTGAGGAGCTGCAAAGTCACCAGCCCACAGCATAACGTGTGGAGCAAAACCAAAATGTGAGATCAAAGCAGAATGACAAGGATATTTAAAGCAAAGAATGGAAGCATCATCCCAGATTTTCTGGATTTGCCTAGAAATACAAAGGCGATCAAGAGGGAGCAAGCATAGATTGTTCCTCACTTAGCATTGTCTGAAAGTGCAGCACTGTACAGGACACTGTTGGTGACAGCAACCTTGTACTTATGGTTTTGTTGTCTGTCCAGCCAAAACTTCAACTGCAATAAGATGAAAGCCTGATCTCCTGGCTGTGTCAACTGCATAATGTCTGGATATGTTCGCAAATTGTAGCAGCCCAATAAAAAGGATTAGAACTCAGCCAGTTAGCAGAGCAGCAGCCTAATAAATTGTGTTTACAAATTGTGCACAGAAAACTGTAACCTCTGAAAAAAATAAAAAGCTAAAGTTTTCAGCTTTAGTGCTCCATTTCTATTTTGGAAGCATATTGAAAGCAACCATAAGGATTGGTGTTGTCTAAATGATGGCATGTGTTTTACTTTTCAGTGTGAAGTTGAGAGAGTGACAACATAGCTACATCCAACATAGTTACGTGGTTCTTATCTCAAATAATTCCTGCTAGTAGCGTTTTATGCCATAGTGTAGCATGGCATAAAGTGGTCGGTAAACTATATCTTCTCCTCTTTCTCATTTATGTGCAGAAGCAGTTCCCTTTCTTTTCAGTGTATTTCTAACAAATACATAGTTGCAATAAAAATATTTTCTTTGCTGTTCCCAAGCAAAGAAAATATTCTCTTCACTTGCTATTATGACTCCTATAGTACAATATGCTGATCCCATTATTTTTGTTATGCTCCTAGTCCCCTGCAGAATTTATTTGAAACTGGAAAATAATTGGAATTAACTTTTTTCACAGCAAACTACTAGTTGGGAAAAGTGAAACACAAAATTTGATGTAATATGAAATAATGATCCTTTCCTAGATTTAGCAAAAATCAACTTCTTTTCTACAACTCTGAAACACTACAAACAGGAAAAGCAGAAATATACTAACTCCCTAGGATATTAAGCTGACAGAGCTGTTGTCCTGCAGCTGACATGGTTATTTGGTATTTGGGTTCTTAACATGTTATTTCGGTTAAAAAGAAAAATTGGTTGTGTCAGACATTTTTGGTGTAATCTGGATTATTTACCAAAAGGCAGTAAAAATCCCTTTTTCCTAGAATAGTTAGCAGCTCTCAAAGATTTGACAAGGTTGCTTCTCTTTGACTACAAAAAGGGTCAGAGTAAGTTTACCTTCACACTTTTTTTTTTAATGTAAGTTTGCCCTTACACTTTTTTCTGATGATTCAAGGTAATCTTTATACCCACATTTGAAATGTGCTTTCTGATATCCTATGAATATGGCCACACAGGAAGGAGAATTTGAGAGAGGAAAGCCAGAAGCATGAGGGGTAATTCATGGTACCATTAGTGCTAAAAACAATAGTTCAGAAATTTTATCTCAGATGCCGAATCAATGTGATTGGCTGCCAAATTGTAGGGTTTTTTAATGACTGTACACAATTTTGTCTGCATTTTGAAATTTGAACTCTTGGTGTTACTTCTTTCCATCATATGTATGTACATGTACATGCGTGTGCATACATAATAATTAGATCAGCCACTTGTTCCAGATTTCCTCACAAAGAAGATGTGTAACCGCAGCTTTCCTTTGCTATAGTGGTTCTCACTTCAAAGTCTGTCTTGCAGTTAGTCATTCCCCTGTTCTGCCCCCAAAATGCCAGTCTCCCATCTTTCCCATCCTTCCTGCACTCCTTGCTTCTGCAGTGTGAGGTTTCAAGCATTGAGGGGGGAGAACAGAAGAGCAGAAGGATTTGAGATGCTGCCTTGTGTTCTTTCTGTTGCCCTTTTCCTAATCTCCTGAAAAAGAAGCCAAGAAAAACTCAGCCTCTTGTTGCGGCTCGGAGTTGCTGTTCTCTTTCAGAAGGTGGGTAAATGAAGCAGGTGGTGAGTCAAAGGGGTTTTCTTTTAAGGTGGGACTGAAATCAATGAGAGACCTGGAATTTTTCTTGTCATCAGCACACTGGCTCCAGTCTTGGACCACATTTCCTGCTCTCCCTTCTCCTGTTAGGAAGGGGAGCTCGCTAGTTAGCTACAGAGAGCTCTGTGAAGTGGATGCAGGTGACAACTCTTAGAGACATCAAACAGTGAAGGTGGGAGAAGGCCACTGAGAGATTCCTGTATAAGCACAATGTCCAATATTGCTGGGTCATGTACTTCCATGAGCTTCCTGAGGCTGGGAGTGTGAAATCAAATGAAAGACTGCCAGCCTAAAAGAACAGTAGCAAAGATAATTCTGAGGTGATGAGTCTTTCAAATTCCCATGGAAAAAGGGGAGCACCATCAAAAAGCCGTAGGTCAGGCAGAGCTTTGAATGGTAATTCTCTTCTCGCTTTCCTTGTTTCCAACCAGCTTGAAAAATGACAACTTCATATCACAGTTATAATTCCTGTCTCCACTGTTTTGGATTGCAATGGCAGTTCTGCTTGGTGGGAATTTTAACAAAAAAGGGTTTCTCTATCATCCAGTTCTCAGTATTTTCTCCACCAACAAAAATAACCCCTTTAGCCCTTTGATGCCCAGACAATTCAGCACAGCCAGTTCTTTAGTCGAGGACTCTCAAAGAATTTGAAATTCTAGATGAAGAGACACCTTGTATATATCCTTGCTACAGAGACATAAAAGGTTATTTTCCCAGCACACCAAAGAATCATTTACAGGTGGCCAACCATGCTAAAATAAACTATATGAATAGTTATAAATACTATATAAATACACTATATATGTATATATAAAAATATAGTATTACTATTAGCATTCCTCTTCCCTTCCTTTTGCACACATTTCATTGCTTAAGACTGTGCCTGTAGTTTACATTTGGGCCAGCTCCAGTCAACAAATGCCAGAGTAAAATTTTTTTTCCATGTAGCCGTTACCAGTACTGGTCTTGACGAAACCCCTATATATGTGCCATTTTAACTAATCTTATCACAGTAGGTAACCTTTGGTAACTTTGTCATCTATCTTGCTTACTACCAAATCTAGTCATTCCCCAGCAGAACACATTTTCCTAGCTACTATTGGAAAGGGAGAAGCTACACAATGGCTCCAGAAATGTTCCTGCTCTGATTTTGCATCCAGCAAGCGTAGGGAGGGGCATCTTTCTGCAAATCTGGCTGGTTCCTGATTACATCGGCTCCAGGGCTTGGCCACAATTCTTGATGGCAGTTTCTGAGTGGTTACAAGCTGGTCCTGATTGTTTCAGGAACAAAATTAAATTTGCAGTTCCCCCAGTAACACACTGTGATTTGCTCAGGGACAAATCTGGACTGACACAAGTCCAAGTTCTCTTTTGTTAGGCAGAAGGGAAGTAAAAGTAGATAACTATAGTCACCCATATGAGTAAGCCAGGAATTCATGAAGTGATTCACAAATCATTATGAAGACCAGTAAAGTCTGCTAAAAAGGAGTCCTGTCTAGCTACACAAAGTAGTGCATTATTATTGGGAGGGTTTTTTGGATGTTAAATCAAACGTGAATTCTTTAAAACTGTGCTTTTCACTTTGAGTTTTGAAAAGGATTTTTCCCCTGTTGTTGGCTGCTGGTTAAAACCATTTTTCAGAGACTAATTTTCACAAATGAATTTTGAAAACACAGAGGATGATATCCCATGATTTTTAAAATAATAGTAGTAAGTGTGGGAGGTGTCCCTGCCCACGGCAGGCGGGTTGGAACTAGATGATCTTTAAGGTCCCTTCCAAACTAAACCATTCTGTGATTCTATGATTCTAATAAAAGACTGTCTGCGCATTGCTGTTAATCTCTGGCAGGAAATAACAGTCTGTCTGTGTGAGTGCTACACAAAAAACTAACTCAATCCTTACTCAGAAGACATATAACCAGGTAGTTGTAGCACTTTTTAAAAACCTCTGAAAATTTTATCAAAATATAGCCACTGATTTCTCTTTTTTATAGAAGTATTCTCTAGTATTATTGTGAAATGCATGCTTTATTCTCTTCCTCCCTAGTATGTCTTTATATCCACGCTGCATCAGTTATCTAGAACAATGAAATATTTGACACATTAAAGACTCAATGACTCAGTAGTGACATCTTTATTTCCTCCATCTATATAGCATAGCTGAAGTAATATATGTGTTTATGAAGTTAATATCACGTCAGCAGAAAGACCATCCAAATCCTGTCTAATATGCCTAAAAATGTGATTCTCAAAGAAATCTGAATAGGCACTAAATCATCCAAAGTTCATCCTGACACTTGCTATACTCCAAGTATAAATCATGGATCTATCAGAAATGTAGTGAATAGATTTCAAATTAAATCCAAAATCACACAGATAATGTGTGGCGGGTACTGATTCTGAGCTGCAACATAAAAGACCTCAGGTATCTTGCATTTAAATGCAGTTATAACCTGTATGATGACGCTGTCCAGAGGTGTTCTGTAGTGCTACTACTGCAGTTGCACTTCTTGTATTCAGGGTGAGACTGCAGCTTCCTTACACTTCTGCAGGAAAAACCTTATTTATTGATAAGTAAAAAAAAAGTCACCTAGTGTACTGAAGCCCAGTCTCAGGAGAACAGTGACGAGATCCACGCTTTAGGATCCTGGCAGACTGTGTTAACTGCAAGCACTAATCCCTCCTAACAGCAGCTACTGAGCACACCCACCAGAGAGGTGGGTGCTCTTGCTCAGCACAGACTTGCAGCTTACTTTTAGGAGTGGGGAGAGAGGCTGATCTGTGACAGGAATACCACATAGTTTTCACTCACCCTCTTGCAGAAATATCCTGGCTTTGTTTGTTGGCCTCCCCAGCTCTCCTCTCATGGATGAGAAAGTGGCCCTGAGCCATTCCTGAGCCCAGCCTGAGCTTTCGTTTACTGATCCCATCCCATTGGTCTAGTGGGTGGTTTGGTTACCGGGGTCACCGCCCAGAGCTCTTACAACCTCAGCTTTCCATCTGCAAAATTGACTGTAGCACCTATTTGTAATGTACTTTGAGGTATGCAATTTTAAGGAAATGTAGAAAAAAGTTAAACTTACAAAGTCTGTAAAACTCTTGTGTAAAATCCTCAAAATAGTGCATATCCTTGTAGTGCCAGTAGTGACAGAGCTGTGCAAAACATACCACTGAATGATGAACCTCTGTGGCAGCTGCACCACCACATTCGGTCTGAATGGTTCTCCTCCTCTGCCAGGCTTGTAAGTTTATACTCTGAATCCAGATCAACGTTTTGATGTGGTCAGACTCTGCCCAGCTGGAAGCAATTTAACATTTGCCTTTACATACATTATATTGACTTTGGGTTGTTTATTTTCAAATAGCTTTATGTAACATACAAAGATTTCTAGAACCTGAAACCTGGACCTGGACCTGGACCTAGCATCTAACTCCTCAGTGTCCAATGACGAGAACCAACCGCTCACTTCCAGTGAGGAAGGACAGCTATTTATTGACAGATACAGTGATACAAAGCCTGAGAATGAGACAGCTGGCAATGCCTCAGAAATCAGGTCCTTCATGAGGTGTCTCCTCCCATTAAGACTCAAACCCACCCACAGAAGTTAAAAGGAGTTTTCCATGATAAGGGTGCAGTTAAGCCTTTTAATTTCCCAGTTGTCAAATCTAATAATATGTCACCATTTGACAATATATCTTCACTGGATCTGGGCTGCACACTGTTCTTTTGGAAATCTGTATCTATGCAAACTGCTAAACATTATAGTGATCTAAGTAGAAACAATCTTTAGCTCTTGTCTATTGGGGTTGTACAGTTTTGTGTTTCTGAACTCCTAGGTTTGTTGCTCCAGCTCCTTCTCCTCACCACATCAGCCCCCAGAGACTTTCAGTTCCGCATCACATGATGCAGAGACAGACTCCACAACCTCCTTCAGGCTTCATCAGCCTGCAGGAATGCCTCTAAAGACATACCAGCCAGCAGCAAACCCTTCTTTTCAACCAAATAGCCTCCACATCCAAGGTAAGAAGGAAGAATCTTCATTGCTGATGTTAGTTGTTTGTCACTGCTGCTTGGCTTCAAATTAAGTGCTTCAAGGGCTGACGCTGGTATTTTTAAGGCACCTTTCCTTTTGGAAGACTCTGGGGAATAGCCTTCAGGACCTTCATTTCAGAATTCCTCAAAATTCTTAGCTTAGCTACTTGCTATTCACCTTACTATGGAGTTATGGGTTTCTCTTCAGACTGATTTTCAGAGCTGTTGTTGAAATAGAACTGCAAATAATTCTGTGATGGCCTCTGCTTGTGATTTTCTAATGTTATCCTTCTTATCCCTCCTGACTTTACACATAAAGTCTTACCAGGTTTTCAAGAGGTGAAATATTTTGCTGCCTTGCACTTGTGGAGAGATGGAGACTTCTTCTTTTATTAGCATACATGTCTCTTACAACTGTGTTCCCACTTGTGCTATGTAAACAGCTTCTACAAGACTTCTCTCTTCCTCTTTGTTCAATCAAGTATAAACTTCTGTAGCCAAAAAGAAAATTAACAGCAGCTGAAAACAATGTTGGGTTGTTTGGGATTTTTTTTCTACCTGGTATGGAGTCTGGATGGTAATTACCTTAACATTTCAGAAATGTGTTGACAGCAGTAATGCTGTTTCTTCTCAACGGTTTAAATACATGGTTTGCCATATTTCCATACACAATGTACGTAGCACACTAGACTTTCGTAGGCCTTGGGATTCTGCATTTTGATCACGTTTCCTGAGAATTATCACAGTAGATATTGTAGGAAACATCTTGAGAAAACCAAGGCTTCTTTTATTTTCTTCAACTGATAGAAGCAGTCTCTCTAGGCAAAGGGATGAGACGGGATAGTAAGGCATCCCGTAGAGTTCATGAATGTGAAGGGGAGAAAGAAGGTGCCAGTCCTGTTTTGTTCTGCTTATCATGCTAGACCACACATAAGTAGGATCTGAGCCAGGTACTTTTCTTCCAGGAACTGGTAATCCTGTACAGCACTGATTAGTACTAGAAGAACATGAAATTTACCAATGGATCGAAGTAGTTATTGTTGGCTTTCTCTATTATCTGATTAAAGTTTCACTAATAATCTAGGGCCAACATAGTACAGGATGAAATTTATTAATATACTGTTCATTGTCATATGACATATGCAAAGACATGCCAGAGCAGGTTCAATAAATTCCTAGCATATGGGGCGTGAAGGGATCAGGTTAGCCTTCCTATTTCCACAGCACAATACATTTTACTCAATTCCCTTTTTTGCTGAATATTTGGCAAGAACTCATCTTCCAGAAAGGTGTCCAGAGATTAAGGTCTGTCTTCCTGCCTGGAACAAAATTGTCTTTGAGTGCATAGATGGCTTTACCACCCCCTTCCTGTCGTGGTCATGGGAGCTTCAGTAATTGTAGAAGTCAGAATCACAACCAGTTACTCCAAAGTTGAACAGTTTTCAAAGAATCCTGCCTCCCAGAGGCTCACAGATCACCTTGAATTAGTTGCTGCTCCACACACGACTTGCAGTGGCTGATGCAGCTACCTCCATATCTGCTTGGGCATCTTCTCTTTAGGGCAGGCCAGCGTGATGCTACTGTGTTCCCATCTCCCCCTCCTACAGTCCAAAGAGGATGTAAAAGGACAAAAGACATGGGTCATTAAAACCATTACAAGAAGAAGGCGATACCCTCATCTGGATGAACATCACATATGGACTGAAGCCACATTCCACATCCAAATTTAAGATAGAGCTTAATACCATCTTCTGAATGGATCAAAAAATGGATAACCTCAAGGGCTTGGAGCTTAAATCCATACCTTACTCAGTCCCATGTTAGCATTACCATGTTTGGCTCCCTGTCCTAGGAAAACCTATGTTGAAAATAGACATTGCTGACAGGAATTATATATGCATAGATAGCAACTCAAAGTGGCAATTATAAGGATCTCTGCACTTAAAACTGGTAGGAAGACAATGTGGACTGAAGTCTAATTTTTTATTATTTTTTTTCGTATTGAAAGATGCAATACATTTCAATACAATAGCCACATTTGGATATTAAATGTTATTTCAAAGATTAAGTAACCTATTGTCGCTATAAGAGGTATTTTGTCAGAATATACTCACTCCAACTTAAGCACAGCTATCTCACACCTATGTGCTACACTGAAAGCTTTGTTTGTCCTGTGTGCTTGAAAGGCTTGCCTAAACTCTTCTTCTCAATAGCAAATGTTTCAAGAGTTCATGATCATGTTTTCCCAGCAGCAATACAAAGACTGACAGCTTCCTTGGTCACATCATTATAATGTAGAAAAACACCATGGAGTTATCTCACCAGCCTCGACTATTTGGTATGTAAGTAGGGTCTGTGAGAGGCTCTGTTAGTTTCTGTCTCCTGTAGTTCATAACCTGCCTTTTCACGATTTAAAGCGCTGTAGCTATAGCCACTTCAGCTTAGTCCGTTATCAAACAATGGTGACATTTTTGTCTCAATGTGTAGTCTTAAACTTGTCAACTCCATTTAAATTGGCTGTACTGAGGAAGAAAGAGTTTCATTGCCTGAAAGCTTTTTGAAGAAAATAAGCTATAAACAGAATCCCTTACTGAAAGGCTGAGCATCTTAAAAGCTCATGGAGATCTCAGAGCACTATCCCGTAGAAAGAAATGATGTAGGAGATCCAAGACTGACAAGCCTCTTATATCTAATAGCTACTTGTATTGTGAAACTGCTTTTTCTTGGAAGACCGTTGTCTACAGTTCAGATTTCATTATTTGTTCTGAGTGCTTTTCAGCATCAGATACACAGTAACGTCAAAGAGGGCTTTTTATTGCCTTGGTTAATATTATATAATAGACTAAATATTCCCTTTCCTTCCTCTTGTGAAATTCACTATTTCCTTTGCTGCATGGGATGTTTGGAAGCAATAATGTTAGACAACTCACTGAGCTGCAGAAGTGAAGCTCTTCTTTTCCTTTCATTAGACTACAGTATCTTTTACTGGATTACTATAGGCAGAAAATCTGAAACTATCCTGGACTGGAGTCTGGAATGATGATTTCCCAGCTTCACACCATTGTATGCCATTGTACTATGCATTTGTAGACAGAATAGAAACACAGTACAGGTCCTGGAAATCTGCAACTATTGTCCCAGGACCTATTTTGTACTGGTGAGTCTTTTCAGCCAAGAACAACTACAGGGATCTCAGCAGAGGTACCTGAAGACACAGGCATCTGCAGCACACAGCCAGCTGCAAGAATTGCTCTGAGATAAGTCAGAAGAGATGCATGAGGTAGGAAAGAAAAGGACAGCAACAGAAACTCCTCCTTCACAGTGAGCAAGCTTCTTGTGCTTATAGTATATAGTGCGGTAAAGCTCCTTTGGGCATGGACATAGCTGACTGGATTTTGGATGCTTCTGATACTGTGAACATTTTTGCACTAGAAACCTGACTGTCCTTTACAATTGTCCCTGTAACTCATGTCATATATGTTTATGAGTTAAGCTAATGATCAATGCTGGCTGAATAATGGAAGAAATAAAAAAGTCATGCAAAATATTCAGTAAAAAAAGTTGCCATTTCTTTAAAAAAATTGTTAGTTGATATGAGTTAGCTATACTAATGTATCTATACAGGCAGCTCTACTAGTAATAGTTATCTTTCAATTACAAATAATAATATTTAAATAAATAGAAATATTTCTAGTTTTTCACATTTGCAAGTCCTTCTGGGAGTACAATATGTGACTTATATCTCTGTCTTACTCTTTCTTTTCCTTTTGTTCTTCACGTTCAGATGGTACCAAATGATTACTTGATGTTTGTGTAATTCACCTAGTGGACACTGTAGAAATATACTGCAGAGGAACACTATTTTGAAATAGTTCAGGCCAAAGACAGCTGGACTTTTTACATACCATAGCAGTAAAGACTACTCACCTATTTCTTAATGGCAGTTACAATGATTTCCCTGAGAAGATATTCTCTCTTTGTGGTGCCAGGCAGAGAGCTGACTGAGGAGGAAATAAATGTCCACCAGAAACTTTCTACCTTGTGGAAATGATAACTGTGGCAGTCATTCATTACATATCTGTAATGAAATCTTTGTCTGCTTCAGTTCAATAGGATCAGGACTCTATCACAAACTTAACGTGCACCATGATTTCAGCTGTGAATTTGAGATGGGCTGTGTACCTGGGATTTTCAGTCGCTCAGCATCTCTCAGGGTGGGGCTCTCTATGTGATAAAGAAGAAGTGCTTCTTGCTTTTAGGGGAGATTCTTGCAGTATTCGGCTATGTTATCATATATTAAAATACTTCACTTTCCTCAGGAAATAATGCTATCATGCCAGAAAAATAACTGTTTATTCTGTATCTTGACATCATGGATCTTGCCTATAGTGTACTGATTCAAAGAAACACAACTGACATAACCTTGTGCCTGTGTGTGTTTTAAATAATTTAATAAGAGACCAACTGATACAATCCAGAATTGCAGTCCTGAGAAGAAATGTTCAGTTGCTGGAACTTCATTAGCCAACCGGTTTGCCCTTTTTATTTTTCCAGTGCTGCATGAAAACACAGAAACTGATGCTACAAGTAGTTCTGTAACAGATAACCTCGAACGAGGGACAGTTATGGTCAGGGTCTAGGGCCTAAATTGCATATGGTTTCATGTTAACCTACATTCAGCAGTAGTGTAGATTATCTTGGGCATGGCACCATGTGAATAAAGAGAAGAGCTCCTGGTACCAAATTAGGAGATATTGCTGTGTCATGTTTGGGTTCCAGTTCGAAGACCTTTACACTGTGACCTGATTTGCTGCAGACATGGACAAAGAATTTAGAATAGTGCTAAATAACTGAGGGGAAGAGAACGATGTGTGCTCTGTTCTGCTTTTTCCTATTTATGGCTCTCCATTTTATAAGACGGGTATTTATGACACTGAATCATGAAAAGAACATGTATCTAGGAAAGCTGAATTATTTTTCTATACTCATTTCCATCTTAAAAAATTATTTGGGGGTTTATCAGTTAATGAAAGTGCTTTGTGCACTTCCCTGGTTCTTTCTGCAGTATGTTAATGTACCAATGGGTCAAAGCTTGTAAGGCTTTGCTAGACAATATTCTTTTGCTTAAGTAGGGAATGAGCAAACAGAGGATGTGACTCACAATAGCTCAACCCAAGGTAAGTAGTTTTTCTGCCAGACTTCAGCTAGCAATAGTCAAAGTTACTGCCAGATTGTTCTGCATCAGGAACAGAACGCTGTGAGAAAGGCACAAATAGAGAATGAGCACAGAGCAATGTGAAAGGACATTTCAGCATGTGTCTTGAAGGGTCTTGCCAGCTGGCTCAGAGCACTATAGATTGAAGTGGTTGTTTCTCGTAACTAGTCTGACTCAACAGTAAACTTTCACAGTGTGTCCTATTGCTGGCTGAAAGAGAAGTTGATTTTACAGGTATTTTTAAAGGAGGCAAAAACTGTCAATAGCTATGTAGCTTCTAAGTCAAGTTTTGGATGGCTATTGTTTTTTCTTTTATTTTATTTTAGTTTCCTATAGTTGATTCTGAAATAAGTCAGGACTGAATATTTAAGGATTGATGGGTTGTAAATTCCTAACATGCTTTGCAGTCTGACTCAGTTTTGTTGCAGTTAAACTTTAAAACACAGAAAAGATTGAAACTGTCATCTTACAGCTAGGTCTGCAAAGTGCCCACAGGCCCTGCAAAAGACAACGAAATCTGTGAGTGTTCAGCCTCTCTGGAGTGAGCACAGAGTCTGCAAATTGTGCCTGTTGTGGAAGAGGAACTGTGCTTCTACTTTTTCTCTTTCCCTTCCTTCCTTCCTTCCTTCCTTCCTTCCTTCCTTCCTTCCTTCCTTCCTTCCTTCCTTCCTTCCTTCCTTCCTTCCTTCCTTCCTTCCTTCCTTCCTTCCTTCCTTCCTTCCTTCCTTCCTTCTTTCTTTCTTTTCTTTCTTTCCTTCTTTCTTTTTCTTTCTTTCTTTCTTTCTTTTTCTTTCTTTCTTTTCTTTCTTTCT
>VFFE01009228.1:4568583-4585795 GCA_008921705.1 Burhinus oedicnemus
GCAGATGGGATGGAATACCCTTGTTGGTCAGTTTTGGGTCACCTGTCCTGTCCGCTCCTCCCCGCAGGTGTGACCCCTCTACGCTTTTCCGCTTCCGACCCTCCAACGGGGCAAGTAACAAAGTTGCCTGGCCTTGGTTGTTATAGCAATAAGGATAAGCAAGAGCCTCTCTGCATACCGTTCCTTGGCATCAACTATAAACATGGGTCTTATCACTCTGGGAGCGAACAGTTTTCTGCACAACATGCTGTTAATTTCAGCAGTTAGAAGAGGCCTAGCTAAAAAGTAAAGTTACTGAACAAAATTGGTCCTGTTTTACCTCAAACCAGGACATATGCAATGAATAAGAAGGGTTAAATGCACTACATAAGAAAGTATATGGACTTTGTCTATATTTAGCACAGCTGCTAGATAAGAATAAGTATGTTTTCACTTTCTGTTGATTTTTAATTATATTGTAGAACTTTATTGATGTATGTGCTATAGTACTCTGTGGGAAGGCTTAAAATACCCTGTAGAAAAGATTCTTCCTTAAATTCCATGGATTTCTTTAAAAGCAATCTGTACTGATTCAGGTAAATTTTTGTTGCCCTAACATTTTTCATTTCCATAACACATTTTCAGGAAGAAGAGCTACTCTTAAGTTTGAGATGTTGCCTCTGGTTATTTAGAGATGTAAAACTGAACTGGTTTGGTGGTTTTGATTTTCCTACTCAGTGTCAGGCTCCGGTCCTTGAATTTAGTCAAGTATGCAAGCAAATGAGGTTGCCCTTCATGAAAGCTACAAGGGTAGGAGTTAAAAACAGTATTTTGCAGTGCAGATGTGTCATCAGTGTGATCCTGTATACCTTGGGAGCAACTCTTACATTATGTAAGACCGAGTTTTTAGGTTACTAATCCCTGTTTATCCATTTTGTGGACTTCTTACTGTGTGGTGTGCATCTTAATATTCTCCTGACCTGATTTAATAAGAAGGACAAAAATCCAAAGTTCATTCTTACAGGCTAGACCTCTTCTATGCTTCTGAAATCACTCCTCCAGAAGATGAATTTAACAAGATGCTTATACAAACATTTTCTTATCCTGAGACACTTTTGAGAGTTGTTGAGTGCAGCTTGGGTCAAATTCATAATTTAATTTGCCATTATGTTGCATAGCTGAATTCATGTCCAGATGTTTATAAATACTGGCGATCTTTTGAGGTTTATATTCATGAAGTATATTCTTATATAGAGGCATACATGCTTACATATTTGTTGGAGAGATTTTCATCCAGCAAATACAAAGAATATATGGATAAACCATGCATATAAATGATGTACAGTATGAAGTAATATAGCTTAAATACAGATAATGCTGTACTAAATTCTTCCCCCTTTTTATTCTGCTTCTCACATCTCAAGTGAATGTGTCCCTCTGCTTCAGCTTGCGATAGTAGGTCTAGTTGTTACTATATGTGGTTTACATTGGGATAAATGACATCAGGTTTCCCTCCACAGCTATACGGACCCAGGCAAAAAGAGAGTCCTTTTGCATTAATGTACAACCTGGCCCGGTGCATTGACAGCGAGTTTCACTTTTTAATAAAGCTTTAATTTTGTGCTATCTTAAAGCCCATTCTGTGGTCACTGCACATGCATAACTTGGTTCAGCAGGAGTAATTAGGCACACTGAACACTTCAATTTCAAATGTGTGGGACTGTGTCTTGTTCCACTGAAATCAATTAGAGCAGGATCAGGCCCAGTGTGTACATATGCATGTATATCTACATACATACATTTGTGTATATAAATCCTTCGAGGTTCTTTTAACCATTTGGTTGTCCAGAATTTGCAAGTTGCTGTGTACAAAACTGAAATATTGCTGCTGACTTCAGATCTATACCACCTTGACTTTTAAATCTTTTGAAATATTTTTTTCTGTAGTATCTGAATGTTCAAGCTGTCCAGTAGAGATGCAGCTTATACATCATGAAAGATCCTGACCAAAGGGAAAGTGGGAAGGCAGAATTCAAAAAGGGTATTCGTAATTTGGGGGGTTCATCAGTTGCATTTGAAAAAGGAAACTTTTGCAAGTCACTCATTCATTCTTTCATATACATATATAAAAAATATTTTTTATATATATATATTTACAACTTTCTATGAGCCTTAATCTTAAAAAGAAGGAGCTAGAGTACGGTCAAATAAAGCACATGTGAGTGGGCCACCAGTCTGTAAAAAGGTTATGCCTGTGTTTACTTCTGTATTAAAGACAAAGGGGATTCTTCATGATTATTACATTACTCTCTTTGGAATCAGACTGACTTTGGGGGATCAGCTTATATCACTGAGGAAAATTGTATAAAAAAGAACCATTTTATCTCGTGTATTTTGGATATTTAAATAGGGAGACATGTTTGTCACATGTTACAATGAAAAATGGTGCTTGTGAAAATACATAGCATAATGCCAGTTACTGACTTATATGCAAATACTTGTGCATCGGTGATTTTTTGTGTTGATATTCTACTTGCTGGATTGTTAACTTTCTAAAGGGATTCATACCTAAGAGATGAAGTTATGTTACACTATGGACATTAAACAATATTCTAATGAAATTATTTACAATCATTCTTTTATACAGTTCTCTTGTTTTCAGACTCAAATTGTCTATTTATGTTTGCATTAAAAATGGGTGTACACTGGAATTTAGAATATAGTTTCAAAGCACATGTGTACATGTGTGAGTGTATGCGAGTGCGTGTGTGTATGTGGATCTGCCTTTCTATGTATATATATACATGTATATATACACATACACATGTAGGCATTATGGTTTGCTAATACTGGATGCTGACGTATTGCAGTGTTAAGGCCATCTGTCACATCGTATTTTGTTTTCAACTTTCTTTGAACAGGTGTGAATGAGTATAAAAATTACATTTTAACTGTTTATTCCCTGTTTTCCCAATGTAATTTTATAGCAGATTTTTTAAACAGCACTTTTTTGTTGTTTGTGTGAAATTTTGTTGTGGATTGGTTTAGTGGTTTGGATTTTTTTTAATATTTCTTAGGAACAGAAAAAGACCACAATTTGAAGTTAGCTGAGTGGGGTTTTATTCAAGAAGAAAATCCCTTTATTCTGCACAGAAAGCAGCATGTTGTGTAATATTTTTTACACAAAGCACTTTGGTGAGGAAAGTGGGAGTAAGTTTTTCCTATATCTGACAGAGTATTCTACATATTTATACATGCTTACATATACACATATGAACTCCATTTGCCATACTGTATATCTGGCTGATATTTGTTCTAAAGACATATCTGTTGGATACCATAAAACATAATTTTTCAGAAGAATTAGTTACACTTTTTTCACTACTACTATATATAATTTTGTGACTTGTTACACTTATTTTTCATATAATCATAAGTTATTTTTGTCCTGTATCATAAAATTCTTTTTTATGTAAAAGGTGAAATTAAAAGGTGTATGTGTGGGGTACAAAATAAAACTGGAAAATTATAACTCAATGACATGACCAGTAGAACATCTTAATGTGAGATGCCTTTAAAGGAGACTGATCCAGCCATTGTCCTTCACCATAAAACTACTAGTATTTGTATGGATTTGTATAATTAGAAACAAATAGGAAAAAAAAAAGTCTCAGAGATTTCTTCTAAAAAACACTTGGGTCAGAGTTTTAGGTCTGGATTTAATTATTGTTGTAGTGAGGCTAGAGATTTGTAGAGATAAATGAATGCATCAGTGTGTGTTTACACCCTGGGTGGAGACACAAATAAAAGAAGAACATTTAATTACATTTTTGTGCTGTGATAATTTTTATTGGTTTCTTTGTTCATGTGGTTCTACAATACAACACGTAAAGGGATTTTGCTTTTCTGTCTGGTTATTGTTTCTAACGTACTCAAGCAATTAAGAAGTTAGAGCATTTAATGTAAGGGAAAGAGCTCTAATTTTACTGTGCATTAGATGAAATGCTAATAAAAGATAGAGACAGAAGCTGATGCATGCTAATGTCCATGTTGTCCAAAACACATCCTAAGAAACTAGCATGCTTAGGAAATAAGAGGTTACCATTTACCACACCCCTAAATTAGACCAGAAATCTAAGGACAAAATACAAACTAATAAATTGATTAAGGACAAAAAAAATCCTGTTATATGTTTGCAAAGAGACCTTTGAAAATAATGGTCCAACCTGATTTTACTATGAAATTATTAGCAAGATTGGCTCTGAGTCAACCATGAGCAGAACAAAGACTACTAAGCCCAAATTCACTGACTGATACACATGTGAGCTTTACTAAAAATGAACTTTGCCCAGTGCATTCTTATTTACACTGCATCATAATTTAATGTAGGAAACTTGCCCCATGGTTTAGCAAATATTATTAGTGGATCTTGCAAGCTACCATGAAGACTGGAGAATTGCTGAATTCAAGTGTTTCAGAATTCGTTTTTTCTTTTTGATGTAGCCAGAGCCCTTAAAATGAAAAGTGTGCAAGTTCTGTATGCAGTGGGGAGTAACATGGCTTGAAATACCTCAAAGCCAAGTGCATTTCTGTGAGTGCTTGAGCCTAGATCAGTTTTTCATTATGTCCTGCAACCCCTCCTATAGCAAAATAGTGGTGTAGTAAAGAAATTAGGTGACAGCTATATTCCTCCAGAGAACATAATTTCTGAATGACAGTTGCCTGAAGTTCTTATTCTATGAAGTGTTGGTGTTTGGGTTTTTCCTGTTTCAGAACAAAACCCCATTTTGAAACATCAGAATTTCTCACAAGGTGGAAATTTGAGGGTGGGGGGTGGGAGTAGTTATTACTCCATTGCTTGTATGTAGTTATAGGAGTTCTCCCATGCACCTGTGCCAAAGCCATAGTGTATTCCTGAATTTATACCAACTCTGCCCTAATGGAAAATAGTTCAATGAAGCTCTGTTTGCTATACAGCTATCTCTTCAATAAGAGGCAAAAAATACCAAACAGTGTTCTTCCATTCTGAATATGAATCTGTTCGTATTTACTGCACCTAATTACAAGATACCTTGTAGTTGGATTGACTATGTCTGTATGAAAACACAACTGCCCATTTTTCTAGGCCATGATCCTCTGGAAAACGCTTCTTCACATTCAGACTTGCTGTTTCCTACCTTGGATCGCTTTATCGCCCCAAATAACATCAAATGCATTTTGAATTACCAGCTTTTTAAATCCTGTCTGTAAACCACTGTAAATAAGCCCCCTCAAGAACCAGCTTTAAAAAGCTTCTCCCATAATGGACGGTCTTAAAGTGGACAACTTCTGCATGACTGTGTATACTTACTCACTGCAATATACAGCTACAGGAAACAGAATGGTAAAATTGATATTACAGAACAAAACATGTTACCTTTATAAGATTGCTGTGTTTCCTTCCAAAATGTTAATTTATATGTTTCCTCTACCTTCCTTGAAACGATAATGTTCTCATTTAGAAGCTAAGTATGAAAAATCATTCTACCACATCTTCCCATGCCATTTATAGATTTACAACCAAAGTAAATTTACCCAGCAGTCAGTATCGTTAATGATTCACAAATGAGATGGGCTAGTTCAGTGAACTGTAACAAAGAACACCTTTCTATGTGTCTAGTTAGACGTTCCAGCATACCTTTGTTATAACTAGAAAATGCAAACCTCATGCATCGTTGCAACTAGGTACGCAGGAGAAAGCATTACAAGTACAACTAGGTAGACAGAAGAAAATACAACCATTTCCTCAATATCACGCTTTTTTCCCTTTTGACCAAAAATGTACTCGAACCTGCCAATCAGTGGGCACGCTGCAGGCTTGGTTACACATGTAAATCATCTGACTTCAGCTAGTCCAGGAATGGACATGGGGAGGTTGATTAAGCTCATGAAAGCCAGGGTGACCTGGCCTCCTCATTCCCTGAAAATTCTCTGAAAATTCCAGCATAAATCTGTTGGAAAAACACAAAACAAAGTTGCTGTTAGAACCGTGGCTGACTCCTTAAAAATCACAAGACTGACAGCATTGTGATTTCACTTGTTAACCTACTGCTTTGCATAGCACACAGTTGTAATTATGCTGTATCTATCTTTGGTTGGAGGAAGAGGAAGTAATGCTGTAATGGATGTTAAATTAGTAGTGCCTGAGTGATGAGCCTAGGCAAAAGTTAAAACAGTAATACTGGACCAACTTATCCATCAAGGAACTGGAAATAGTGTTAGATGGCACTATTATTGCACTAAGCCTTTATTCATGATCAGTTTGACTTTTACCCAATGAGGAGTCAAAACATTTCTGCAAAATGGAAATTTTTTACCCTGGAAGCTTAAAACCTGTGGTAGCTGCATTCTACCATACACCTTTTTTTTTTTCAATCCTTTTTTGGAAGTCAAAGAGCACTGGGTAAAAGTTGTCTAGTTTCAATGTCAATTTTCTCTTTTGTGACTTTGTTAAGACAGTCCACAAAAGCATTAATTATGGTAGCAGTTTTGTCATCTAGATACATATTGAGCAGAAACTGTATTAAAATGATTAAACTAATAACTGACTGCACAAATGCTGCAGGGTTGTATTTTACATGCCAAAATCAGGAGGTTCTTTGCTTTGCCAAGTCTTCTTACAGCCTCCATTAAATTATCCTGGAAATTGTACCTGGGAATTCCAAACATGCATCTTTGCACAGTGACAAAATGTAATCGGGTGCAAGGGCACTCCAGAAACAACAGGGTGAAAAAGGATGCCAGACCACACTTCTCCAAGAGGTCACATTCTCAATGAATTCTTCCCATGGCATAAACGTGATGGCCCCCAAAAATATATGCATGCCATAGCTTGAAAAAAAAGTGAAAATCTCCAGACCTGATTCAGAGCAAAGATGACTCCATTTGTGAGTCTGCATTTACTGAGGATACATTGGAAACACTGATTGCCCAGATTATCTTCTGGACTCAGTGTCTTTATACAAGGTCATCACCATCAAGTAGCTCTAAAAATAAAAAAGGCATCTTTTATGAGCTACCCATGTGACTACGAGGTTAGAAGCTGAGGAAAACTCGGCGATGTTGGTAAGCATATCAACTACTCTTCAGTGAAGGCAAGTAAGTTCTGTTATGGAATAACGTGTTCAAACAGTAAGACCTGCTGTCTAAAATGCAGGAGCTGAGTGAAACAACCTTGAGGCTTTATCCCCTCCATCTGGCTGCAGCAAGAGGAGAGCACTGAAAAAAGTAGCAGCAGGTTCTGTCTACACTTTGCATTGCTGAGGAGGGATCCAGGCCCCATACCTGCCTGTTCCCTCGGGGTTGTGGGTTTCTAGAATATTCTTGGGAATGTCAGGAAAAGTCTTCTCATGCCTTTTTGAACTCCATGGACTCTTACTCTTTATTCTGTGAAACAACTTAAAAAGCATCCACAACAAAGAGAACAAAAGCCCCCTCTGAGCTGATATTGGCCACTGAGTTACTTCAATAAAGTGCTGAAAACAAAAAGTGAAATTAGCAACAGGCATGTTTCCAGCAGCAGACCAACTGCAAGCATTTGTTTGTTCTGCCATTCAAGGGATTTTATTACTTTATATGAAAACAAGAAAAAAGATGTACACATCAACAAAACAGAGGACAAGGCCTCTATCTGTTTCAGAGGAACAGCCCTGGTAACACGTGACGTGCAAAAATATACAACCTCTTAAAAAAACCCCAATCTTATGCCAACCCAAATAACCTTGCTGAGTCATAGGATTCCAAGTAACTGTGCCATCACTCCTGAAACTGTTGATGTGCCTCATCTAATTGGTATGGGATCTTTCTAAATCTGCTGACCCTCTCAGTCCTGAGTACCGCTCAACAATGCTAATTTTGTTTGCTGACTTCCTCTCTTTACATTCGATGGTCCTGGTTTTGAGCTAAGTTACCCTAATTTTGAAGTGGTGTCACTCTATCTGTTTCCATGGAATTAATTCTGTGCTTACACTGGGAATATACAGGCTGCTTGTGTTCAGCAGAAACATACTGTGTGCTTTATTGATGTTGGAAAGGCTGCACTGATAAAAAGATTTGGAAAATTATTATGGTACCTATGTGTACTGATAGACTGAAAAATCAAGGGTTTTTTTCCCAGAAATTAAAATAGATCAGAGCAGTGGAAAGAAAAGTACAGTCATACTTTAGGAGATATCTTAAAATGAGCTCACAGGATTTGTTTTCCTTTCTGTGTTAAGCTGCTACTCATCATGTATGTACTTGCTTAATGAGGGCAGTTATCAACCCACAGAAGTTTCTCCGAAGCCCCTGGAACTAGGTTGACATAAATCAGTATTAGTCGAATCAGAATCAGGCATTCAGCCTCAGAAGGTAACTGCGCTGGGAAGTGTGTGCAGATCCACTCCCTTGGAGCACTGACTCTAAGGACTCAAAAGAGCACTCTTTCTACTGTAAAAATACTAAGATGAATTTTGGTCTTTAAGATAGCCTGTAGCAGTTATACTTTGCTCTGAGAATCTTGTCTATGATGTTACGGATAACAAGATAGAGAGGGTATAAAGAAACTTCAAACTATCTGCAAGCAGATGCATAGAAATTTGTCACCAATGTTATGTTCTTTACTTTCTAAAAGAAAACCTGCCACAGGAACACATGGCAGCGTAAGGTGACCTAGAAGTGAATGAAGCGAGAAATCTATTGCTTAGCAATCTTAAAAAGTGAGATGAAGTGGGGATAAAATGGGCTTACTACAGTGAACTCTGGACTGACATGATTATGTGTTCCTAAATTCAGCTAAGAAAGAGAGCACATAGTAAAACTGTTAGTAATTCCTTCTCGGAGACAAGGACCTCTCTTACTGGTTCTTTTTATTTTTTTTTTAATTAGATCCTTAGATAGAGATCCTTTACCTTATATTTCGTCTCATAGGTTACACCAATGGAAAACAGCCTCTGAAGTAAGCACCAGGAGAAAGCTTCATGACTCATATACTTCATGGCTAACCATTAATCCCATTTTTGTGATCACTGTATGATAATAATGCTATGTCTAAGTGATTCTCTTGGAAATGTTGAGAGAAACTATTTGCACTGGGGATCTTTCACCTTTGTCTACTATCCATTAACTGTAAACTAAAAGGATTTGAAAATGCAAATGTCAAATCTGATGACTTCTTTTTGTGCCAAAATCTTCGTGAGAGAGATTTAGGAAGAGCCATAGATGCTGATGAATATTTGAGTCATGCATCTTGGAGCAGAATGTAACACAATTATTTTTTCAAAGAGCTGTTTAGATTTAATTCCAGGCATATTCTTGTGCAGTTTATACTGTAATGCAGTACAAACTGGCTGTATGTATTTGTAGGATAGCTGCAATTGGAAGAGAATGCAAAGATAAAAATCTCTAATATGACAAGTGATGGGAAAATTATAATTCTTTCCTGAAATTGCTGGCTGTTTTGAATCATGATCAGCTGTAGCAAAACTGGGTCCAGATTTCACAGTTCTTTCATTATGCATTCTGACCACATTCCAAAACTTCCAAGAAATGCTGGATTTTTATTTTATCCTATTATTTCAAAGCAATAAAGCGTATTGTTTTTCTTATCTGTTGTAGTTTTTGAACACTTGTAACTATTCATGGCACATTTTTGCTAATGTTGACCATGCACACTTAATATATTTTTCTCAACCACGGAAGATATCATTCAAGTTGTAATGAAAGATTTTTTTTTTCCACTGGCAAAAGCCTCACAGAAACTTCTGAGGTGCTTTACTACCATTGGTCTGTAAGCATAATTCAGGCTGACTAAGCCCAAAGAATAAACCCTACCCTAAACTTGGTCTAGTTTAATTGCAATGGCCTTTCCTAATGATAGTTGCTTTCTACTCTGTTTCCTACACTATTTACAATTTTTTATGTTCAGTCATTTAAACCACTTAAATATAATTACATCAGTTCACTGTTGTTCTTAACTGATTTTTCTTTGTGCAAAACCTAAATCTTAATTCCTTCCTATATTTACAGTTCCAACAGAAGACAAGACTGTTGAAATCACAGTTTGTGTAATAATGGATCTTTGGATCAAACTTTTATACTCTGTTCTTTCACTCTTCTCTTAAACCTTTTAACACCTGCTGTTTGTGATCCGTCCTTATTATATCAGACTCATTAATTTCCTTGTGAGAAGAGGACAACAATTTTATTTGGGAAATAAAAGAAAGAGATTTAAAAAGCAACAAACTCCTCCACTTTTGAGGAAACATGACAAAGAAGAAAAAACTCAAAACAAGCCAAAAATTATTAATGCTGAGATTTAAAATCCCTGAAGAACTTAGTACTGGAAAGCATTTAAATATTCAATAAAAATTCTCTCCGGTCTTTGATTCGCAGAAGCTTTTACCTCATGCCAGAAGATTACAGCATATCAACGGTTATTCCGAAGAAGCTATTTACTAATCCACATACTGGCAGTTTTTGGTGGTGGTTGACTTTACACAAAGACGAAAAAGATGAGAAACCAAAAAAACTTTGTCTTTTCATGAAAGGCTTTTTTATTGATAGTTTTTTCAAAGGGTTTTTCTCGTGTGATTTTAGGCCTTGCAGAGTGGCAACGCCCTACGGTTTGATCTATGGTTAGGATGTCAAAATGCAGTGGTACGGGTCACAGTTTAGTGCGTGAAAAGCTTCAGAAGGAATGCAAGCTGCTTTAAAGCTGTGTAGGCTGGAGGTGTTTTTACCATTTTGTTGTAAGTGGAAAATGTCTAGTTTTTCCTTCAAAAATAAAACAAAACATCAGCTTACTTGGTATAGCTCTGCTCTAATATCATTAGAACTACAACAGGCTCAAACAGCCTTCCAAACATGCTGCTTCCTGCTAATGTGATCTTCCAGATGCTGTAGAGCACTTCAGAGAGCGGCCCTGAACAGCTCCTTCAGAGCAGAGTCCAGGGTGGACCTACTTGCTGTCACTGACACTCTGTGCTTGGCCCACTTGTCAACCCCAGAATATCAAGTGACCAGTGGCAGGCAGATACCACATCTCAAGGTCTTCCCTGGACAATCCCTGAAACGAACAAGCCATGGCAGAAAGGTTTTGTCAGGATCTCCAAGTCAGACCATATTCAAGCTGCATCAGTATTCAGAATTATTAATTACAATTCTGTATCCTAAAAATATAATGTTATTAAAATATGGAATAAAACCTTGACTGGATTTGAGAAGTGCCCTGGGCTTCAAGACACTCTCAAAAGAAGGCAGGAGAGATCCAGTGCAATCAGAAACAGATGCTAAAGTGGGGACTTTCTGGTTGGGTAAACTGGAAGCAGGCAGCAGTGACAGAAAACAGAGGTACAACTTCTTATGGATGGAGAAGCAAACAATGTGGCCAGCACACTCTGATAAAGGTGCCAAGACCTGTTTTTTCTGTGAATTATAACTCAGCATGCTGTGATGCTCCTTCCCCTTCCATGAAATAAAACTGGATCACAGTTTTCAAGCAAACAGGTAGCTTCCTCCCACTGAACCAGTTTACAAACTTGAGTCCTGGTTGTGAGCTGGTGAGTCCAGCTAAAAAGTGTTCAACTTTAATCTCATTCTCCGTAAGATCAAGTTTATTACCTTTTTCCTTCATTGTATCAATGGGGGAAACTTTTTTTAATCTTTTCTTAACTTTAGTTTTCTCTTCTCTTTGTTCGCTGAATGGAACATCTCCCGGAGACACATTTGTGTATCAGAGACCAATGAATCATATTCCTAGGGTGTTGAAGAGACTACTGAAAGTTTTGGCTGTGAAGTTGTAAAATCTTGCTTAGTGAGTTTTTAATGGGCAAGCTTGCACTATCTACCACAACCGGGAGGACCTGTTGGAAAGACCTTAAACAAGAAAGCAACAAACAGATTTTCCAAGTAATAGAAAATGCCCAATGTAAAAAAAAACAAAAAACCAACCCCCTAACACTCTGTAATCCTTCTGTAAAATAATTTAAACATGCAGAATAAAACAGTGCATCTTTTCCAGTCCCAAGGAAGTAAAAACAGAAATAGAAAGTTAAAATCTGGGAAAGCCAAAGGTGAAGCTCAAGATCAAGATTAGGGAAGCGTTGAGAGATTTTGACAATAAGAACAGGAAAATCACTCATTTCTTATAAGTATAGTGCCAAGAAAACTCTTTAAAGCAGAATAAAGAAAGTGTCTGAGGTGAAGAGCAGGCTAGATTTTTGACTCAAAACATCTTCATCCTAGCAATAATAATAACAGAGAGCACTGAGTAGCAAAAATCTCTCACCACAGACATTTGGGTTTGAAGAAACAATTTGAGAGCCTTTATCAAATTTCTGAACATCGCATCCCTGGAACAATTTGAAATGTTATTACATGCTAGCAAAACCAATTAACAATGTCAAGGCTTTACATACAGGTACAGCAAGTACTTTTAAAGTAAACACAATGAGCTTCAGTATAACGTTTGGTATCAAACTTCCAGTCTCTCACTCCTCACTTTTGCCATTGGATTTATTACGCAAAACTTGCTTAGACAGGGTTAACGCAAAGAATGCTTGGCACAATAACAGCAAATTAAGAAAAGACATTCTGAGTTTCCTTATTAACAGTTTTTTTAAAATACAGACTCCATCAGCTAGTTAGCAAATAACAAAGGATCCTGCAGAGCTGCAAACAGCAGAACTAAAAACCATTTAGGAAAAAAAAGCAAATCTAATGGAAACTCCAGCAGATTCTAACTAAAGCACTACTTAAAAGCAAAGAAATACAATTACCATACCTTAACAGTAAACTGTCAGTCAAAGAGGACATTTGGGAGGGAACAAAAGCACATGTTGGAAAGGTACCAGCTGCACTGGCTATCCTACATTACAACTTAATTAATAAAATACTAATCTTCAATTCGAAACGCATTTCTGCCTTGGAAGTCAACTCAAGAAGCAGATAGGTGCCTAAATGTTTTTGAAAGCAAATGCCTCAGAAAATTATTTTTAAACACATTATAAAAACCCAAGATTTGTCAGAGTTCAACAACACCTTATATTCAAAGTTATCTGGAAAGGAAGGTAAGGATATATGATGCATGTGAAAATGTGCTGTTGCATGTTTGGCAGGTATTAGCAGTCAACTGAAGGAATTTCAGTACTCTATAGCACTTAATGAGGGGAATTATATGGCACTTCAAGCAAAGGACATGTAAAAGACTGATGGCAGAATCCAGATTTACAGCACTGAAAATCTTCTCACCCTTCCTCTTTCTTTAAAACTTGAGAAGAAACTTTCAAACCAAAGTTACAAATTCTTAATGTATAAAATGAACAGATTTCACAAGTATTTCAGAGAACTTTATAATTTTTTCTACAAATAACATAGGAAAAAAAAACCCCAAACTCTAGAGGGATTTTCTGTAAGACTCGGCAAAGACTGTGAGGGGGAAGTGGTACTATGACTACTCACTGTGTTGTGCTATCATACTTGCTAGTGCTATTGCTTGCTTCTGACAAGTAATTTTACCTGGTTTGTTCTTCTACAAACTTCAAAAAGTTTGGCTTTGGTATATTTACCTGTTCCTCATATAATCCATCCACTTACAGGGATAATAGTCTACTGAGCTAATTACTTTTTAAAAGTAAATTTACTCTTTTGCGTAATCTGCCTTTCACTTTTGCCCAAAGAAAACCCTCCAAATCTTTTTCTCCTCTACTTGCTTGCATAGAATTGCAGCAATGAATTTAGAGACTGCTTTTAGCCTGTTTCTTTGCACTTATGGTTATGTTGTTTCCCTCAGTTAAAAAAAAGTTAATGTATGAAAGGTAAAGTTGAGTAATTTTAAGCCAGCCGTTTTCTAAAGGCCATCAAGAAAAGCAGCAGTCTTAAAATCAATATACTAATTGCTTTCTAAATGGATCTTCAACTAAGAAAGCTGTAACATCTTGATTAAAGAGAACAAATAAATAAAAGCATCTAAACAAGTCCTGGTCTCATAGCATTGTTCTTTCTGCAGAGCAGTTTCAATCATAATATTGCTCATCTGCAAGGCATGGCAACGTATTGTGAAACACTTGCTTAATCAGGGAGAGTAATTTTATCAGAGCAGGTATTATTCTGTGTTACTATCATAGTTTTCTTTCCACCTTTTTTTTTTTTGTTTGTGCTCCAACACAGAAATGGTTTTTTACTCTGGGGAGTGCACAAAGAATTACGTAGTAGTATACACATTTGTGAAAGGATGTAAATGCTACACAACTCTTGTAACAGTCTTCTAAATAGATTGAAGAAAGAAATGAATCCTGAATTACTTACGTCCATTCCAAAGACGGCAAAGACTGGTAAAGCCCCAAACTGAAGCATCCTCATGCCTCAGATTGTCAGCTTCAGTATTATTGCTCTCCAGATTTAATGGGTAATTCAAAACTTAGGACACATTGTCTGCAACACATCCCATTGTTACAGTGAAACAGTAAGTAAACTGGTTAACACCGATAGTGAATCAATGTGTTACTTTTGACTTTTTTACATTTTCATAAATTAAAGACAAGTAAAGACAAACTGCCTGCCCGTCAGGAAACAAAAAATTAAAAAAAAAACAAAAAACCCACAAAAACCCCAAAAAAGTATATATGCCTCCACCCCCAACCCAAAACCCAGATTATGTGGGTGTTTGTAAACTAGGAATGTTAGGTAAATGTCTGTACACATGTCAATTATATGTTGCCTTGAGTCCCTGCTAGGTAAGAGATCAAATTTGTTGTTCCAAATTAGCTGTCTCAGAGATGGTTTCAGAGAGTAACATGAAGTTCTCCCTTTGCTAAAAGAAATTTATTTTGACTAGTTGCCTTTCTTCACTGAATTTGAATAAAAGGGGATGAGAAGGGAATATTTCCTTGAAAATGACTGTCAAGAGTACTGTGCAGCTAGACTCAGAGAAAGAGGGTTTTTTGGTCAGTCATTGTATTTCTGATTCTGAAAAATGTTTTTCTACAACATGCATGTGAAAGAATTCAGATTAAGCTTTGTTAGGTCCAATAGAAGAAGCCAGACTGCATAACCCAAGTTTGACCGACGTATCTGTTAAATGATGCAATGAAGCTTTGGTTTGCTGGAAACTGAGACTATGGTAAACTGTGAGCCTGATTCTGCAGCTTGCCATACATGTATATCTTCTTGCCTGTAGAAGTTCTTCAGGTATAAAATGAGGCAGGCTAACATCTGAGCTGAGTGCAGCTGCACCAACAGCATGTGACTTTCTCCCTATCGGTAACTTTCACAACTCAAAGTTGAAAAAAATTGAATTTATAAACAGTGCCTTTTCATACCTGAGTTGAGCAAGGCCTGCTTACAAAAGATTAAACTAGCAGAATCTTCAGATATCTAATTGCTGCCATTATTCCTCAAGAGTACAAGGAGTTCTGACACCATTTGAACTTTTTCGTTAGTGTTGCCAAGTAATTATTCTGAGATCTGTGAGATAAAAACAGGTAGGAAACTGTGGGCAAAACAATTTTTCCTGGGTGTAGTTTTGGAGTATTCCAGTGGTCTTCTCTCAGGATTACTGAGGAAAACACTTAAGCTTACAAAGATACCATTGTCTATTAACAACATCAAAGAAGGTTAACACCAACTGTAGGCCATTAAAGGCATTAAAAGTACATTAATCAGTGTTTTCCCGTCTTGGACTTCCGAAGGGCAGACTTTAGCCTGTTTAGGAGCATGGTTGAGAGCGTCCCTTGGGAGACAGTCCTGAAGGGCAAAGGTGCCCAGGAAGGCTGGTCATACTTTAAGCAGGAACTCTTAAAAGCACAGGAGAAGGCCACCCCCATGTCCCAAAAAACGAGCCGACAGGGAAGAAGACCAGCCTTACTGTTTTCCCGTGTTTTTGTAGATAGATCTATATATATGTTTATGAAGTGTAAGAGGAATTCTGAGCAGGTAAAGGTCAGAGCAGATGGGAAAAACTGATGGGAAATTCTCAGGGTATTCTTATACACATTGAGTGTATTTCATGACAGCTACTCAGTCACAAAGACTGTATTTGCTGAACACTTTGTTGCTTGTATCTCTGATGACATACTTATTTCACACTAAAACAAAATTAGAATCAGGCAAGGTCTGTATTTTATCTAAAGTATCTTTCATTATCTTTCCAACAAAGTGGATTATCTGTTGGCAAAAGTATTGAAATTAGTCTCAAAAGAGAGATGTAACAGTATCCGTGCTGGTATTTCATTCACTGCTGTATCCTGCCTCGGATCTCTTACTCTTGGTCTAGCCTGTTAAATAGATGCTTTTCTCTTGAAAACTATTTAGCATGCTGTCCAGAAATTAGCATCTAATAATATTTATTAAACAGATCTAAGAATCTTTTATTGAATTAGGAATAGTTAATCACCTGGCCTAAATCAATAGTGCTGCACTGATCTCAGCCAATGTATATGTTTTCTGTCTGGTTACCTTGAGCCTGCTGTAAACATCTTGGTAAATCAGATACAGGAGTACGTCATCTTTTTGAGACTTTAAAAAAGGTCATAAGGCAGCTTATAAAACATACAAAACATAGGGAAACTGTTCTAGAAGGCAGATTTTAGTTGTTTTTTCCATATTTTAAGTATTCCTTTACACATGGCTCTCTTCACGGAATCATGGAATTTTCAGAGTTGGAAGGGACCTCTAGAGATCATCTAGTCCAACTCCCCTGCTAACGCAGGAATGCCTAGGGCACATTACTCAGGACTGCATCCAGGCAGGTCTTGAAAATCTCCAGAGAAGGGGACTCCATAACCTCCCTGGGCAGCCTGTTCCAGTGCTCTGTCACGCTCACCGTAAAGAAGTTTTTTCTTAGGTTTGAATGGAACTTCTGTGTTCCAGCTTGTGCCCGTTGCCCCTCGTCCTGTCACTGGAAACCACTGAAAAGAGTCTGCCTCCGTCCTCCTTCAGCCCACCCTTTAGATACTTAGAAGCAAGAACAAGGTCTCCCCTCAGCCTTCTCTGCTCCAGGCTAAAGAGTCCCAGCTCTCTCAGCCTTTGCTCATAAGGGAGGTGCTCCAATCCCCCAGTCATCTTTGTTGCCCTACACTGGGCGCTCTCCAGTAGGTCCGTGTCCCACTTGAGCTGGGGAGCCCAGAACTGGACACCGTATTCCAGTTGTGGCCTCACCAGTGCCGAGTAAAGGGGGACAATGACCTCCCACGACCTACTGGCCACACTCTTCCCTATG
>VFFE01009228.1:4585815-4631635 GCA_008921705.1 Burhinus oedicnemus
TTCCCTGGGCCATCACTTTCTTCCATCTTCCTGATATGAGGCAGAGTGAGTACTGCTTTCCTCCAAAGAAATTATGCTCATTTATCAGTAACTAAAAGCCAATGAATGATCTTTTCAGGTTTGTAATTGGATACTTTGTGCTCTCCAAATTACTGGCATTTCTGTCACTCAAGGAAATTAAACACTTTCACATACATTAATGAAACACGGCAATTTTAATTTTAATCCTGGTTCCATCCCCATCCCCCTACAAACCTAGTCTGAAGTCCTATGAATGAGCCCTTCTAATTCTTGTCCCAGGATCTTTCTTCCCCTTCGGATTAGGCTTTCCCCACCAGTTGCCATCGTGCCTGGTGACCTGCAGATCAACCCATGATCAAAGAAACTAAAGTTCTGCCGGTTACACCAGTCTCGCAGCCAGGAGTTAATTTGCTGGCTCCTCCTGCTTATCCCCTCATCATTCGCTGCAACTGGTGGGATAGAGGAGAATACTATTTGTGCTCCTGATCCCTTAACCAGCTGTCCCAGGGCCCTAAAGTCATTCTTCATTGCCCTTAGACTTCTGGTAGCTACCTCATCACCACCTACTTGAAATATCAGTAGTGGGTAGTAATCTGAGGGCTGAACCAGGGTAGGGAGTTTTCTCCTTATGTCCTTAATCCTGGTCCCAGGGAGGCAGCTGACCTCCCGGTGGGATGGGTCAGGTCTACAAATGGGGCCCTCTGTTCCCCTCAGAAGGGAGTCACCTACTACAATTACCCTTCTTTTTTTCTTAGTTGAGGAGGTCCTAAGGCATGGGGGTGAGTGACTAGGCCTGGGTGACTCACTGGATGGATCGTCCTCTCCATCCTCCTTCGCCTGGCCCTCAATTTCTAAAGCCCCATACTATTATGTAAGGGCGATTGGGAAGGTGAGGGGGGCCAGGAGGGGTTTCACTTGCCTCTCTGAGGAGGGACCTGTCTCCACTCCCCCTTGTCCCTTAAGTCCTCTCCTTCTGCCTGGTGACAGGAGGGAAGGGGATCATCCACTTCTGGTAGGGCCTCTTCCTGCTGCCTATGCCTCAGGATATGGCTCCATCAATCTATTTCTCTTTTGCATTCCCTAATGGTTCTTAACCTTTCTACCTCCTCCCTCAGTTCAACCACCTGCCTGAGCAGATCGTTTATTTGATCGCACCGCACACAGGCGGTGTCTCTGGCTCCCTCTGATACCAGTGCCAGGCTCAGGCATTCATTGCAGCCGGAGACCTGAACGGCCACATGCTTGTGTGGGAGCTCGGTTTGAGTTCCCACATTCTTTCTTGCATTTCTTGCAGTGGCTTTGGGCCGTCTAGTGGCCGTGTTCTTCTCTTGAGCCAGGAGGTGACCAATCACTGCTCTCTGCCTCCCACACGCCCTAAGCACGTCCCCCTGCACACGGATGTTCCTCCGCTTGCACTCACCCAGCTCATGGCCGGCTTCATCGCAAGGCTTGCAGCGACATACCATGCGAGATGCTGCACCCTGCTCACCCACTCTCGCCGCGGTGACGCCCACTGGCTGCCTGTGTGCTGGGTGCGCAGCAGCCAGAGGCTGTGCTCCGGGACCACTCATTTAGAACCGCCGCATGTGGTGTTGGCTCCGCCCCCTGCCACATCAGCAGCCCGCCCTCAAGCTGCCAGTTCCGGCACAAGCTAGCAGCTTTTCGTAGCTTTGAAAAGCCCCCAAAAGAGCCCTTTGCTGGCCTTTTCCACCTCGATCCCCCTCCCCAGCGTGGGCTTACCTGCACTGGAGCTGGTCTCCTTGGTGAGTTCTTATAGAACTATAGAATTGTTTAGGTTGGAAAAGACCTTTAAGATCATCAAGTCCAATTGCAAAACTAACACTGCCAAGTCCAGCACTAAACCATGTCCTGCGTGCCACATCTACACATCTTTTAAATAACTCCAGGGATGGTGACTCAACCACTTCCCTGAGCAGCCTGTGCCAATGCTTGACGACCCTGTCAGTGAAGAAATTTTTGCTGATACCCAACCTAAACCTACCCTGGAGCAACCTGAAGCTGTTTCCTTTCATCCTATCACTTGCTACTTGGGAGAAGAGACCAACACCAACCTCACTACAACCTCTTTTCAGGTAGCTGTAGAGAGCGGTAAGTTCTCCCCTCAGCCTCCTTTTCTCCAGGCTAAACGACCCCTGTTCCCTCAGCTGCTCCTAGTAAGACTTGTGCTCTAGACCCTTCACCAGCTTTGTTGCTTTTCTTTGGACATGCTCCAGCACCTCCACGTCCCTCCTGTAGTGAGGGGCCAAAACTGAACACAGTATTCAAGGTATGGCCTCACCTGTGCAGAGTACAAAGGGACAATCACATCCCTAGTCCTGCTGGCCACATTATTTCTGATGCAAGCCAGGATGCTGTTGGCCTTCTTGGTCACCCGGGCACACTGTCGGCTCATATTCAGCCAGCTGTTGACGAACAACCCCAGGTCCTTTTCCTCCGGGCAGATTTCCAGCCACTCTTCCCCAAGCCTGTAGTGCTGCATGGGGTTGTTGTGACCCAAGTGCAGGACCCAGCACTTGGCCTTGTTGAACCTCATACCATTGGCCTTGGCCTGTCAATTCAGTCTGTCCAGATCCCTCTGTAGAGCTTTCCTACCCTCAAGCAGATCAACACTACCAGCCAGCTGGGTGTCATCTGCAAACTTGCTGAGAGTGCACTCGATCCCATTGTTCAGATCACTGATGAAAATATTAAACAGAACTGGCCCCAGTATCAAGCCCTGGGGAACACCACTTGTGACTGGCCACCAACTGGATTTAACTCCACTCACCACAACTCTTTGAGCTCAGTCATCCAGTCAGTGTTTTACCCAGCAAAGAGTATATGTGTCTAAGCCATGAGCAGCCAGTTTCTCCAGGAAAATGCTGGGGGAAACGGTGTCAAAGGCTTTACTAAGGTCTAGATCCACTAAGAGGGTCATTGTGCCATAGAAGGAGATCAGGTTAGTCAAGTAGGACCTGTCTTTCATAAACCCATGCTGACTGGGCCTGATCACCTGCTTGTCCTGTATGTGTTGTGTGCTGGCACTCAAGATGGTCTACATCATAACCTTCTGCAGCACCGCAGTTAGACTGGCAGGCCTGTAGCTCCCCAGATCCTCCTTCTGTCCCTTCTTGTGGATGGGCATCACACGTGCTAACTTCCAGTCAACTGGGACCTCTCCAGGTAGCCAGAACTGCTGATAAATGATGGAAAGTGGCTTGGTGAGCCACTGAAGAATTTATAGCCATCCATTGCACCACTTCAGTTGTGTGAGTCATACCACCATGTTTCTGTGATGCCAACTATATAGTTTTCCGGCTGCACAACGGCTTTCAGCTTCTCCTGTTTGTTGCCCATGCTGCATGCATTGGTGTAGATATATTTCATTTGGGCTATTGATCCCGCCACCTTTTTGGGGGGAGAAGCCCTAATTCCTAAGTGACCATTCTTAGGTGCTTCCATGGTTTCTAACACATCAATAACCCTTGAGTCTTTGCTGCTGCATGGATCGCCATCCCCTACTTCCACTGAGATAGCAGACCGAAGAACCTTGCTAGCACGCAATCTCTTAAACATTGGCGTAACACCCCCAGGCTTACCTCTAGCAAGCCTGGTTTTATTCCTTTCCCCCTTCAAATCTATTTTAAAGAACTTTAAATGAGCCCTGCTAACTCCTGTGCAAATATCCTTTTCCCCCGTTGAGATAGATGTACCCTATCAGTTGCCAGCAGGCCTGGTGTCATGTAGACTGACCCATGATCAAAAAACCCAAAATTCTGCCAGTGACACCAGGCTTGGAGCCAGGTATTGATCTGTTGGCTCTTCCTGTTTCTTCCCTCATCATTCCCTGCAACTGGAAGGACAGAGGAGAACACTACTTGTGCTCCTGATCCCTTAGCCAGTCATCTCAAGGCCCTGAAGTCTCTCTTGATTGCCCTCAGATTTCTTGTTGCAATTTCATCGCTGCCTACTTGAAAAATCAGTAACAGCTAATAATCCAAAGGGTGTACCAGGATGGGAAGTTTTCTCTTCACATCTTTAACCCAGGCCTCAGGGAGGCAGCAGACTTCCCTAAGAAGTGGATCTGGTCTGCATATTGGGCCTTCTGTTCCCATCAGAAGGGAGTCTCCTATGGTAATGACCCATCTTTTTTTCTTTATGGAAGAAGTCTCGACACAGGGCATAGGCTAACTATCTTACTCTTTAAATTATTTTTTTCCTATCAAGCTTCTCATCATAAAAGCATTTGAAGACTTTAGTAACATATGTAGAGACAAACATATATATCTAGATAAGGACAGAAACCTGAAGTGGTGGCAAGCATTTATATGGTAATTGTCATGAATATGTTACAAAGGAGAGCACAAAAGCACAAAAAAACATGGCTGTAAAAACTCCTTCTCAGGCAATCACAGAATTGTAGAATCACAGGGGTTGGAAGGGACCTCTGGAGATCATCTAGTCCAACCCCCCTGCCAGAGCAGGGTCACCTAGAACAGGTTGCACAGGATGGCGTCCAGGCAGGTTTGGAATGTCTCCAGAGTTGGAGACTCCACCACCTCTCTGGGAAGCCTGTTCCAGTGCTCTGCCACCCTCAAAGGAAAGAAGTTCCTCCTCATGTTCAGATGGAACTTCCTGTGGTCAAGTTTGTGCCCATTACCTCTTGTCCGATCACTGGGCACCACTGAAAAAAGACTGATCCCATCCTCCCAGCACCCTCCTTTTAAGTATTTATAGGCATTGATGAGATCCCCCCTCAGCCTTCTCTTTTCCAGACTAAAAAGACCCAAGTCCCTCTCCCTTTTCTCATAAGAAAGATGTTCCAGTCCCCTAATCATCTTTGTAGCCCTCTGCTGTACCCTCTCCAGCAGTTCCCTGTCCTTCTTGAACCAGAGAGCCCAGAACTGGACACAGTACTCCAGGTGCGGCCTCACCAGGGCAGAGTAGAGGGGGAGGATAACCTCCTGTGACCTGCTTGTCGCACACCTCTTGATGCACCCCAGGATGCCATTGGCCTTCTTGGCCACAAGGGCACATTGCTGGCTTATGGTCAACTTGTTGTCCACCAGGACTCCCAGGTCCCTTTCCACAGAGCTGCTTTCCAGCAGGTCAGCCCCTAACCTGTACTGGTGCATGGGGTTATTCCTCCCCAAGTGCAGTATCCTACACTTGCCCTTGTTGAACTTCATGAGGTTTCTCTCTGCCCAGCTCTCTAGCCTGTCTGGGTCACGCTGAATGGCAGCACAGCCTTCTGGTGTGTCAGCCACCCCTTCCAATGATGTAGCTGTGTTAGATGTCTCTTTCTTAAGCCAGCTTTCTGGGTCTAATGGCAACACTAAGTTTTACTTTTCTAACATAGCTATCTGTAAATGTTCCTGGCAGTCTAGCCTCCCCAGAACATTTTTGAACACTGTTGGTCAATTTCAAACAAATGTGACATAGGTGCTAGTGGTAAAAGCCCTTGCAGATGCCCTTGAAATAGGGCAAAGAAGAGAAAAAATGTCAGTGGTCCAGTGACCCACTGGCAGGATACAGCATGAACCCTGTTTGTCTTTAGAACCCAAAAATCTACAAAGGAAAGAAAAATTGTCCTTATAGGACAAGTTTTAATATAAGTGCATCTCTTTCAAGATACATGATAATACAAGCAGGAAACAGTCACTTACCTCTCACTAACTCAAGTAGATCCGGAAGTGAGGTAAACTCTTTTCATTTTATGTCCAAAAGTCTTTTAAGCTGATGAGAGCACACTTGACCTGATATTTCAGCATCGACAAGTTTTGTCCAGGACAATATGCACTTCTTACAGTGTTTTAGTGATCCAAGCCTATAGATAATGTGAGTTACACTCACGTTATACTGCATCTTTTATTCCCAACAGTATGCAGTTTTCCCAATTCTGAAAATATAGTTACTAGGAGCGTTTCATTAGGAAAATTCATACTTGCTTTCTTCATTTTTGCTGCCTTTGTTAGAAGCTGTAATGTAGGCAGGTCTGAAAAGTCCAATTTGTCTGCTGTTTAAACAGTCAGAATTCAGAGGAAAACCAGATTTGCACCCAATGCAAGTTTTTCGCTTTTACAAATATCTGCAAGGAACAAATAGCTGTTAATGCTCCCACGTTTGCTAGCAGTTTCATTTAAATATCATACAAGGGAAATTTAAAATCACTAACAGAAAAATAATAGTGCATAATAAGTGACTCTCAGACTAATTTGTCTGTCAGAATAACCACTGTGGTCTTAAATATTTGAAATAAATCTTCAGCATGCATTGTATAGTTATCACAGACTGAGCAATAGGGCTGTAAGAGGGTACACGAACATGTCCAAATGCCAAGTCCTGAAGAAAGCTATGAAATGTCATCATTCAGTTCATCTCAGTAGACAAAGAAAATCCAGGCCTTTGATGACCCCTGGTGAATAAACTAAGCACTGCATTGAAATGATAAGAGATACTTGGAAGAATAGCCCAGTCAATTCTCACTATAATCAAAAAACAAAGAAAAGTTATTCCTGTAAAAAGCAGAAAGAAAAGAACAAAGCTCTTTCATGTCATGCCAAAGAAAACAGCTCTTCTGCAGCTGGACTAGCACCAGACCTGAGAGATGTACAAGATATTAAGCTATCTTAAGCAGATCTAATGGTAATGAACTACGTTCCTGCATCCTTATTAAAAAAAATGGATCAACTTATCAGATGAAAATTATTTTACTGTACAAATACCCTATTTCTTTTATGACCCACAGAAGGGGAAGCTTTAAATGGTACAGCAATCACAAGGAGCTTTGTGAATCTAGACACTTCCTGCACCATCAGACATCGCTTAGCGCACTGAGAGTGCTCCCGCTGTCCTCGTCCATCCAGGCTCTTTCTGCCTATGCTCTGTGCTAAGCCTGTGATGGGAAGTCCTTCATCAAAGAGACTCAGTGACTGTAAATAAGGCTGTCCATTGCTCTGCAGAATACTTGAGTGAAATGTAGAGCTGTAGAATTATTTACCTCTGACTTTTTCCTTAAATATACTAATTCCTACACTGACTAAAATAACACAGAGTATAGACTCCTCTTTAAAAGGACAGCATGATATAGGTTGTCACCTCACAAACTGCCCTGTGTAGGCTGTAGTCAACAAAGGCATACTCATTGGAAATTTTTTACACTATGAATGAAAAGTTAATCTAATTTTTTTAAGAAAGAAGCTGAAATGTGAGAATTAATAACATGCAGCTGTAATTTCCTCATGGAAATGCATGTGAAGTAGAAGCTGTTTAACCTAGACCTACCCACAAAAATTAAAATTATGTCTGTTTTATATCTAAGATAAATAATTTATTATATGTAAGCAATATTTTTATTTCTGACAAGTCCCAAACACAAGTATTTAATGTACAATACAGAACAGACATAGACATTTCTCAACCATTCATGGTCTTTTAGGAATGAAATGTAGCACACGTGCAGAAGAGACAAGATTAACTGCTATCTTAAAGTTGAAGTGAAGGCCTATTTCTGCACCAGAATAAAAGGGGAAGCACTAAAGCAGCAGTGTTTAGACATAATACTTCTGTTTACCAGTTGTATAAATTATCAGTAACATTCAAACTAGTAAAGGGACTGAAGAATTTCTTTATGTGTCAATAACATCTTTGCAGGCAAATGAGTTTTACACACAGTTTTAAATTTCCCCTCCCTCTCTTCTCTGAAATCTCAGACTGCAGTCTAACAAAGCCAGGCAAATTTATTTCTGACCGTGACTTTCAGAAATCTTAAAGAAATCTGAGGAACAAGCGATGGGATTAACCAATTTGTTTAGGAAGGCAGGAACTGGGAAAGGTGAAGGATCACTTGCAGCTCCAGCAGATGCTGCAAAAAGCGTGGAAGATGCTCTTACCTCCTGCCCAGCAGCTCCTTTCAGGAGAAGGCATGCAGGCAGAGCTGGGGAAGAGGGCATCCCTGAAATGGCAGGGCAAAAGCATATTCCCTTCTAGCTCTGCTGAACTGTGGAAGGGAGTGTCGGGGCATGAGTTTCCCACATTTCTTGAGGAAGCTAGGCTTGCTTTGCACCTTTTAAGCTGGGCAGCTCTAGAGGACACAAGAATCACATATTTCTGTAAAAAACTTCCTTAAAACACAACCTTTTTGTCCCTATCCTAGAGACAAAGGGTTTCAGATTCAGAAAACCATGATTACGAAAAATAACACTGAAGCCAGTCTCAAGCATAAAAGAAACCTTTCTCCATCAGGCTAACCTGTCCAACTTTGATTAACCATTGGGTGTCCTTCAGCTGTGAGGGACAATTCGAAGACAGCCTGTGATGCTATATATACACTGTTTGTCACTATTGTCCTGGGCTGTCACTTGACATTTTAAGTTATAGTTACACGTGATCCAACTCTATGTGTAAAAGTGTTACAGGAAATCCCTGCCAATGTTCCAAAGAAGAGATCGGTAACATAATATGAGTGATGAAGAAACTTCTTCTCATTATATTGAAGGATTTTTTTTTCAACTTGAATAGGTTACATTAAGTGACTTAAAGCACTGACCTACTAGTAGCAGTACTAACACAACTTAAGGGTGAAAATAAGGGCCTTGGGAAAGCACCCCTCCAGTCAACATAGTAGAACTGCATTATCATCTGGCCAGTGGTTTAGGATACAGATGCATCACTGAGAGTATGCTGTCTACATAATTAATTTACTTGGACAGGCATTGGGTCACCTAAGTATGACAGCAAAATCAGTGAAGATACAGGTCTTCGCAGTTTTTCTATACCAGTAGAAAAAAGGTAAGAGACTTCCAGATACATAGATAAGAAAAGCCAGACTCCAATCAAATCTCATTGCTGACCTCACCAAAATATCTCACCACATTTAAATTAGATAAGCATTGCAGCCCAATGCCATGAAATAAGGTCCTAAAGACTAGGTAATATTCAACAATAAAACATTATATATTTTTTAGGTTTGTATCTGTCCACAAGTAAATTTTCTTTCATGCACCAAACACACTGTGACTTGATATTTATGCACACTGTTTGATATTTATAAACACCAAACACTGCTTTCAATTACTCTGAGAAACAATTTGATGCTTCTAGCAACGAGAATTAGTATTATCTGATTGCTCGATAATGTAACCACTACTCTGAATAGATGTTAGGCCTCCCTTAGAGCTAGAAAGAGTTTTTCTGTTACAATTTGACAGTAGGTTTATTGAATTAGGCATGTCTAAGATACAAGCTATTTGTATTGCTTCCATACGACTTGTGTAGATCAGTTTTAGTTTTTGTCTTTATAGCCCACTGTGAAAAGAACAATAGTGTTCTCTCAGTTTCTTTTATAGTGTGCTCTACTTGGTGAAAAAAAGTAAAATGTAGTATTTCAATCATATAAACAATTCCTTTCTCTGAAGCTTCTGGAGAATCAAAAGTGGAAAAAACATTCTTTTTTTTTTTTTTTTTGCAAATGCAAATCTACTTATCAATTGTCATCCTTCAGGGCAGCATAATTTGTGCTGATACTTATGTGTAGGTGTACGAAGTTTTTTGCCTGATCTCACAAACTGAAAGGGACACTGTCAGACTAAAACCCATATTTTTAAAAATCCTTTGTAAAAACTTCCATAATAAAAATACCTTTTATTTGTACCACTTTTGTTGGCTCTCTCTTTTTCTTTTTCATTCAATTTGAACAATAAAAGCAGACCAGGCAGCCTCATTTTTGTGTGTATTCATTTTAACATGCTGTCTCACATGTGGTAATACAATATTGTGGCACTGGAGCTGAAATCCCCTGCAGGAATATGTTTACTTTCAATACACTCGACTGTTACAAGCTGTTTTTCAAACATTTTAAAACTTTAAATACAAATTTTAATTAATTCCCAAATGTTAATGCATTTTTGTTGGATGTATCATTGAACATCCTTTAAACCAGCAAAGTGAGAAAGAATCTTTTTCACTATTGTGATATATTTTATCCTACTTTATTACCTTTTTTCCCTCATTATTGATTTCAGTTTCCCCTGTTGATTGCATGGAAATTGTACAGAGTACTTAAAAAGGGTAAGAAATTGTTATTGCAAAACTACAAGAACTAGTGCCGTGTTTCAGTAGCCGCTTGTAGTACCCAAAAATACTTCATGGTTTTCCCCCCTTTTTCTTCTCTTTTTAAGGTAGCTCTGTCTCATGTCCTTCTTCATGTAGCTGGATTGTTTTTACATACCACCTAAGTGACAAGAAGTTTTTGACAAGACAGACAACCAATGCAACTTAATGAATTTTGAGATACTGTGATAAGGTGATGGTAAATTTTTTATTCAGTCGTCAGCTGCAACATTCTGCTTGCAGCTCCAGGACAAAAGAAAAAGTCATCTGTAAGTCATTCCACAGTGATCGGTACATTTGCATGTGCCAAGCAATATGGTTCCCTATTATGAGGCCATTGCTCTTGCATAGACAGTCTAATACTCACCTGCGATATTCTTGGAATACAGATAATAAATGGTCTCGTAGCTTTCTGGGACATTGTTATCAGGAAGAGAATATCAAATATGTGTTTTCATGTGATGCATGCCAAATTCTAAACCAGGAATTCTATACATTATCTAAATGCTTTTCAGAAATCAACTTCAAATTTGAAGGGATTTTTCTTCTGAAGCAAGAACATCCCAGAGATGCAGAACACTGTTCCAGATAGTTGTTTACTATTTAGAAAAAGATCTAGGTTTAACCTTAAGCCTGCATACATCTTTCAGTGTGTATAACAATACCTCTAAAAGGTTTGATTTTTCCCTGTCAGCTGCTATCATTCAGGTTTGTTTTCATGAAGTTTAAACCTCAAAATATGCGGTAGACTGTAAGCCTAGTTCAAGAATTCACTACAGGCTACAGACTGCAGAATGACTCAGGTGCTATAGGCATAATCTAACCCTGTCACTGATGTACATTGTATTTAACTGTATTAATTTGCATAAATTGTAACTGTAAAAGGATCATGCTGTGGTAATAGAATAGGAGGACTTGAAGACTGAAGGTACATCTGATGGGTGGGGCAAAACTTATTATTTCAACTAGTGGGAAAATCTGCCCCCTGTCAAAAATCTTTATTAATGAAAATTTAACACGTCTTAGCTTTTAGGGAAAACAACAACAATAACCAAAAAACAAAACAAAACAAAACAAAACAACCCCCAAAAAAACAAAAAACAAAAAACCACCACAAACCCAAAAAGCACAGAACAAAAGAAACAACAACAACAACAACAAAAAACAACAAAAAACCCCAAACCAAAAAAACCCAGAAAACAACACAGCCACCCCCAAACCCCAGATTTCAGATTTTGATGAAAATTTAAATTTCTCTGGGAAAAAAGATCCCTTGCCTTGCCTTGCCTTGCCTTGCTCTGCCTTGCCTTGCCTTGCCTTGCCTTGCCTTGCCTTGCCTTGCCTTGCCTTGCCTTGCCTTGCCTTGCCTTGCCTTCCCTTCCCTTCCCTTCCCTTCCCTTCCCTTCCCTCCTCTTTGTACAATCTTTTTTTGTACATCATTTTTGTTGGAATTCCCTCATCCTGAGTTTCTATCATAAAGCTTTTATGAATTTTTTTTTAAATCACCCTAATTATTAACTGTCATCCAGCTACAGTTGTGCTGTGTGCTACCTGGAGTTCTATCATCTTTAACATTAAATTTTTATTGCAAAAGGTGTGCTTTAATTTTAAATGAGCTAAGACAAATAAGTTGCCTCACTGTAAAATTCCACAGGAGATATGACACAGGCTGCCTTCATCACAGTTTAGGCAGTAGGTTAAAAATGCCTTGTCTCAAGGCCTTACATTTAGATGGTCAACTTGTGGTACTTCTTTTTAGCACAAAATGCACCCTTTTTCTCAGTGAAGACAGTCTCACTCCTCAAAGTTTGCACTACCAAACTTGTATATATGTTTTGTGTTTTTTTTCTGTGTATAAAATATATCAGTTCATAATTTACTATTATGAGAGGTGACAGACTGTACTCTGAAAGCCAAAATATTTCTGTCTTCATTCATAACAGCTTTCCTACGCACAGTCCTTCCTCTGTGCATCAGCCCTGACTTGGAGGGGGTCATCCTCACTGCAGGACACCTTAACGGCTGTTCAGACTGCTAGGTCTTAGATATAGGACCCAGACCAAAACGGGGTTTGTTTACCAAGAAGACTGGTACAAAAAATGTCACCCAAACTGTAGGTGTTAGGTTTAGGAGCAACAGCTGGTATAATGCATGTGTTGCGACTGATTGAGATCACATCCCTCTCTGTTTTTTCTAAAACTGTGTAGAGCTCAATAAGTTTCTGTCATTCCATAAAAATACCTAATGGCATGCAGGCCATAATCAACTGTTCTCTTGTTTCAGACAGAAGAAAGAAGGAGAGGCCTAACAAAGACACTTGCACAGGAGGTCCCGTGTCTAATTTAGTGATGTCTGTTTTCCAAAGGCCAAATGTCACGTGGAAGAAGACCCTTAAAGTCAGGAGTAATGTTAAAGACAGCAATGAAATACTAGTACGATTGTTTAATTTCACCCTGCAGAGAATACGGCTGGATCCCAATCCCCTCCACCATGTTGCCTATGAAAAGAATGAAAAATAAATTCTATATTCTTGTTCCTTTTTCCACTGGTCTCCCTTGAAGGAAAAGACAGTATTACCCCATCTTATCATACCTTTTAATCTAGACATTATTATCACTGCCTTATTACTCACATTTTCCAAAACAAGTGTTTTCTTTTAACAATTTTATTTAAATGAATGGAGAAATATGCCAACAGGAACCTTGTGCCGTTTAGCAAAGGGAAATACCAAACTCTGCACCTAGGGAGGAACAATCCCAGGCACCAATATCTGGGCCAGCTGGACAGACAGCAGCTTGTCAGAGAAGGCCCTGGGGCTTCTGGGGGATGCCAGGTTGGACGTGAGCCAGCAGTGTGCCCATGTGGCAAAAAAGGTCAACAATCTCGTGGGCTGCGTTAGGAGGAGTGCTGCCAGCAGGTTGAGAGAGGTGGTTTGCCCTGTCCTCAGTACTGGTGTACACCACACATGGAGAACTGTGTCCAGCTTTGGGTTCACGACATGGAGGTACTGGATAGAGGCCAGAGAAGGGCCATGAACATGATGAAGGGACTGGAGTATCTCTCCTTATGAGGAAAGGCTGAGAGAGCTGGGACAGTTCAGCCTGAACAAGAGAAGGCTCTGGGGCACCAGCCTCTCACCACAGGACCTGACAAGCCTGAAGTTAAACTGGCCCTTAAACAGGACACCAACACATGGCCAACATCCTGCGAAGCAGGTCCTTTGCCCCTTTGGGGTGTTTGCCATCCTCACTGGGCAGTGGTGGGCGTGTAACCCCGGAGACTCCTGTGATGTCACCAGGGGGCACTTGTGGTGGCCCCACCCTCACTGCTCTTCAGTAGCTGCAGGCTCTGTCCTGCTGCATCTGGTCCAGGCCTCCTGCCAGGGCACACGCGCAGCGTGTAACCTCCAGCAGGACTGTGGACCTCCTCTTGGGAGAGCTGCCTTTGTGCAGGCTGTCCCAGGGCTGTGGGCTGGAGGAGTGTGCAGGGGCCCTTGGCACCACTGAAGGCTCCCAGCCATTTCCTTCGCCTTCCCTGAACGCCTCCTTCAGGTATCCTGTGCTAGCTTGAGTCATGCTGGCTGTCCAGGGGACAGTGCAGGGCATGGGGGGTCCTGCAATGGAGGGGGAGCATGCTTGGGGGCAGCTGAGGTGGGCAGGTACATGTGGAGGGCAGTCTGTGGGGGTGGCTGGACACTTTTCCAGCCTGCAAGGAGACCCTATCACCTCTCCTCTCTCACCACTTTCTGGGGCTTTCTTTGCTGTTCTGTTCCTGGTGCCAGAAGAGCTCAGGCACTTTGCACATCTCTTGGCAGGACATGGCATCGGACGCCAAGGAGGCTCTGCAGGGCAGTGGCTCTGCCACGATGGCTGGCAAGAGCCAGCTGCAGCAGGCAGGGTGGCAGGAGACAGCGGCAGGCGGACAATGCCCCATCTGCCTGGATGTCATGGACAACGCAGCCTACATCGACACCTGCTGCCACACCTTCTGCCTCGGCTGCATTCGGCGGTGGGCTGCCTTGAGAGCTGTGTGCCCGCTCTGCATGCAGCCTTTCAGCCGTGTCCTGCACACAGTGAGGGCGGACAACGACTACCAGGAATACATAGTCGGCTTGTCCGCCCGCTGGCAGAGGACCATTGCCAGGCAGAGGGTGCGCGGCAGATCCCCACAGCGGCGCTACCACCTGCGCCCAAGGCCCAACCGCAATGAGCCTGTCGCTGGCAGAAGAGGAACTGTGGGAAGGGACCAAGCTGTGCGGGAGAATGCTGCTCCAAGGAACTCCAATGCCTTCGCTCTGCAGGCTGCAGAGGAGCGCCCAGCCAGCCCACCCGATGGTCCTGTCCTCCATTCTAACATGCTGGTGCTGAGAGCGCGGCTGATGGCCTTCATGGGGATTGAATAAAGATTCAAAGCTTTTCAGAGCATGTGTCTTTCAAAATCAAAGCACAAGCCACTGCAGGCAATGCTGGCTAGCAGGGTCTCAACACTGTAGGAAGGAAAAGGGGGAGAATAAGTAGAGTGTGCCGTGAACTTCTTTAACATAAGTGCTGCAGCAGAGCCCCTTTCACTTACACTCTCCCAGACTCCCCCTTCCATGCGCCAAAGCAAAGTACTCCAAGCCCCTTGGCCATCAGCTGGTCTGCCTGTCCTGAAGCAAAGCCAGGTGCCATGGACAGTTTGCAACCCCAAGCCACCATGGAGCTACTGGATAGAGTCCAGAGAAGGGCTGCAAACATGATGAAATGACTGGAGTATCCTATGAGGAAAGGTTGAGAGAGCTAGGATTATTCAGACTTGAGAAGGGAAGGCTCCAGGGGATTTCACCACTGCCTATAAATAACAGATGCAAGGAATAAAGAATAGGGAGCTGGATTCTTCTCAATGGTGCCCAGTGACGGAAAAGGAGGCAAAGGGCACACAGTGAAATGCACAAAATTCCATTTAAGCATAAGACAAAACTTTTTTATTGTGAGGGTGGTCTTAGACTGGGAAGTTGTTGAATAAACTGTGGATACATTTAATCATCATCGCTAGCCTTCATTATCATGAAGAAAATGGCAAGCAGAAGGTAATCATCTTTCCTCTACCACCTCACTAGGTACATGGTTGTGAAGAGTTACCCTGTCAAAATAAGCCAGGAATCAAGTACTTGGCCCCTTCCACTTCTAACAGCTTTGATGAAGTTATCACTGCTTACAGATTACCTATTATAAAATAGGAATGAAAAATACTAAAACATAGAATGAAGCCAAATTATGGTTCTTGGATGGTGTGTTGGCTCTAAGTTAATATTGCTGAACCAATGCATCTAATCTTGTGTGAAACTCAGCACCAGTTCATGTCTTCACTCAGATAAATCTATAAATTCATCCCCACAAGACTACCTTCCAAAGTCATTTTAATGCTGCTATGTCTTGGCAGAAAAACTACGTATACAACTTAACACAGGAAAGCAATAGAAATACCATTTTGTGCTTTAGGCAAGTTGAAAAATATTTTTGCCTTAAATTCAGGAACTCTAATTTAATAACATAATTAGGTACTATTTTCAAGTTTAAAATAGCCAGTGATCTTCTCTGTAAGAAGATTCAAAACTAATTTCCTTCAAATGAATTTTGTGAAGCTTCAGAAGAGAAAAAAACCCTTCAAAAATGCCCAGAATTTGTTTGAAGAGGTATGTTTTTTAAAAATGGCAAAACTCCCTATATATTTAAAAGATCAGGAGAAAGCATCAAAGATTAAGTGGCAGATGAGATAATAGACAAGATAATTGCAGAGCCTTAAAGCCTCAGATTTATTTTTAAGACATTCAAGCTCTATTTAGAAAAGCCCTTTGTTAACTTTTGTGAACCTAAAAAGAACTATCCTTACATATTGAACAATAATGTGACTAATGGTGCTAAAGCTTCATCATTCCCTATTCTAAACCAGTCCATACAACAATTGGCCGCGGAGTGTTTCTGCAGCAGAAACAGAAGATAACAAGACTAGAGAGCTCGTAGTAGAAAAACCTCAGTATGCCACAAAATGACATTTGTCCTGCTCTGTGCTCTCAGAGTGGGAATTGACAATGGCATCCTCAATTTTCTCAATGAGCTAACGTGCACAAGGAAGTTAACCACACTTTTCTTCACAGGCTGCTCACAAGCTACTGTTTTGCTGCTGTGGCACAAGAGAGGTAATGCTAACTCAGGGTGAGAGCTGAGGACATGAAAGCCAGGTAGACACTTCTCTGAAATGGAGCTGCACCAGTTTGATAGGGGTAAGGAGAAAAGCAAACATAAATGTGTGCTGATGAGTTTGGAGGCAAGCATAGTGCGTCGCTTAGCAAAGAGATGGAGAACTGGTTTCTATATTGGTTTGGTTTTGAGTCTGCGGAGCTGTCCTGAGACGTCCCTGGTTTTGTTTCACCTTTCTGAGACAACGAATAAAGAAAAAAATACTGCCTATTGTCAATACCATCTGCACACCTTCTGGTGCTATTTCACTACTGCAATTATCACCTCCTTTCAAGAAACTTCTAGGCTTTTCTGTTTAGGAATCCTGCTCTATTTTTTGTATTTTTACAGAAAAAAGAATAAGAAAATTATCACTTTCCTCCTATATTTTTTCTCCCCTTAGATAAAAAAATGTAAATGTATATTTAAATTAGAACTTAAAGAAATAAAAAATAGATATATATAATTATTATATATCTACTTATATACACATTTATTAGCAGGTATAATTATATGTGTGTGTGTGTGTACGTACATTACAGAAAGCTAGAATGCTAGTGCTTGACTAACCGCAATAGATTGCAAAGTGTGGACAGCAGCACAATGCATGAAATGTTCTGTTTCCCTTCTGTTATTTTACACCTGAAATAATGCCAAAAAAAAAAAATTCACATTTAATTGCATTTTTAAAACCATGAATGACAAAGGACAATTCTACAGAGGTTTTGAAAATGTCCTTAGTTTTATCACTACGTTTGTAATGGAGATTAGCCTTAGATGTTTGCTGAAAGTTCTTCTTGAGCATAAGGAAGTATGTGAAAATATTTATTTGTATGTATAAGTAACAGACAATAGAGGCTACAATTGTGGGCAGATTAGAGGACGGAGCTGAATTCCTGAGGGTGAAGAAGTAAAACATGAGGGGTAAAACTGGAAGGAGCCATAAAAATGAAAATTAACATTTTGTGGTTGGTGAAAAAGAGAGAAATTTCTTGAGTGTGTCGGGGCACAGATAGGTGATTAAAAGCACAAGTTAGTAAAAATGTGTTTGCATTAGCATGCTGAAGAGATATTAGTGGAAACAACATTTGCTTTGCTCAGAGAGTGTTGACATAATTACAGTTGAAAATGGGGATGTTTCTGAGCTCCAAAAGACGTTTCCTACCTGTGTGGATAGGTAAGAAAGTCCTTACCTCAGATATTATTCAGGAATATATGCAAAAGTTAGTCGTGACAAGAATTTGGGGATCTAGACAAAAGACTATGTTGAAGATGGTGCCACATTATAGACCTGAATAGCAGTTGGTATTATCATTTGTTCTACAGTAATTAAAACAGGTATAAAGAAGGGCTTCTCTTCTGAAAGGCTGCAAAAACAGTAAAAAGGAATCAATTAGAACTACTATGGCAACAACCAACAATCTTATGTGCAAAAATGGAAAAAAAATAAAACAGGGAAACAAAACAAAAAATCAGATGAGAATTTAAACAATGATAGAGTACACACTTTAGAGTGTGATTCTATGTCACCTATTTCAAATATGATTCCAGATTAAACAAGCTATTTTCATGTTGTTGGTAGTTAAAAGATTCTCAAGAAACTGAGGTATAAAATAAAACCATAAAATCTTACGTCTTTTTGGGGAGTGAGAAGAGGAGAGAACAGAAAAAAAATGGATTTTTACAAACGTATGCAGAAATAATTTTTACACTCTCCTTTTTTTTGACATATCATAAAATAACTCATAGAAGGTAAACTTACTTAAGAGTTTTAGTCTTCATTATTTCTCTGCACCAAATTCCCACCAACTTCAGGAGTTGTTCAACAGCTAATGATGTAACAGTGTACTTTCCTGAGCCTTTCTGAAATTGTTAAATCAAACTGCTGCGGACAGTAGACTACTTCATTACAGTCCTTAGCAATGGGTCCGCACTTTCTTCTGGAGCACTATCTTCTGGGGCTCAGTGAACCTACAGTAACTCAAGCTATCTCACACTGCATGTTAATACTAACAGAACATAAGCCAACAGCAAAACTGAAGTTCTTAACTCTCTCACTAAGACAGAAGAGGAAATAGTAACATTGCACAAGAGAGGAACGGAATAAGGAACTGGAAGAGATATGAGAAGCAGAAACTGAATGAGAAAGCAATATAATGGCATTCATTACATCTAATTTTTCTAAAATTAGTGTGTCTCAGGAAGCATTTGCTAATATTAATATAATTTATTCACATAACAGGAAATTTTTAGAGATCTGCAGGAGAGTTTTCTATTTTGATCAAAAACTAGTGACACAATTTGGTAAGCCCTGATGAAAAATATTAATAAAACATACAAAAATCCTATTCTGTTGAGCAGTAGTGTTAGCATACTTTACACACATGACTCCTCTGGGGAGGAGTAAATTATTTTTATTACCTCTAGCTCCATGTTTTTATATCATTTTGCATAGTCTGCCTGTCTATCATCAAGCTCCATTTTCCTTTCTAGCACCCACATGTAAACCCTTGTTTCTTGACTTGGATCCATTCTGAAATTATTCTGTACAGCAGCCTTGCTTCTGTGAAACTTCTTTAAAGAAATGGAAAAAAGTCAATGCTGCCTTATCCCTCTGAAAACATAAGCTTTAACTCAGTTAATCAATTGAATGCATTTATTGCATAGTGACACAACTTCGTTACAGGGGAGTTTGAACATGGTTGAGTTCATTCACCTGATAAACAGTGGACAAAATTGTTTTGCCTTTGGGAGCTGCCATATGTGTCTCCCAAAGCTTTACACTTACAGCATGTATAATCTGTGCCCTAGAAAAGAGATGGAATTAGCGTTAATTTTATATTGTCATAACACTTCTAACCTTGGACGATAATGAGCTTCTCTTGTGCTGCCCACTCGGTAAATTGTATTCCAGCACGATGATGAACTAATGCACATAAAGCTACTCAGCAAACAAACATCAGCCTTGGTGAATGGGAGTCCTGTGTCTCTGAGGCACAGAAACAGGAGGTCTCTTCCAAACGTTGCTTTCAACACCAGCATAGTTGGACCATGTGTGTGGTAACCTGACAACAGTTGTGATACCTTTCTGGTAAAGGCACTGGCATGTTTACCTTTTCAGTGTTAAAATCAGCACTTCTTCAACTGACACTGAAACACTAAACGTAGCCAAAACAGGCAGTGGCAGTGGCCTGGCTGATGCAAGAGCTGTGCATAGCTAGTCATCTTACAGTGCTACCCCGGCAGGGCTGGGTGGTCCCTATGACCCTGTTACCAGGAGGGTGACACAGCCAGAACCAGCCTCCCAGAACCTCCCTGCTCAGCCAGCTCTTCCACTGTTGCCATTCTCTTCCTCTCTCCCTCCCCCACAGTGGGAGCAGCCAGGGCCTTGTCATCCCATCCTTGGGATGACAAAATTCAATTGCGTTGGTGTTGGCGCCAGTCTTGTGCCAGCTCTGTCAGGTGGCATTCCCTCTGCTGACCAGCTCACCAGCTCACCAGCAGCATTTTCGGTGAAAATGAAGGAAGAGCCCCTTCCTCCCTCCAGTGAGTTTTTTACTCAGCATAGAGCCCCCACTGGATTACCGTCTGTCTGTTGTAACCTGCTCTCTTAAACAGTTTTATTTCTGTTTAGTGAGTTATTACCTTTAACCTGGACTCACAGTTGCTCTAAATCTGCAAAGGCTAGATTAGTTCCCTAAATCTAGTCTCCCATTAATTTACTTCTCTTTATCCCTTCTTTTTCCCCAAACTCTCCTTGCCTCTGACTGGCAGCACCATTTTCTTCCTCCCTCTGAAAATGCTGCAACTTTCAGTAACTGCAAACTTCAGAAATCCCCAGCTAGAGATGTGCTGTTCTGTCATTTCTCAGATACTGGCTGAAGACGCTCCTGTAATAAGATCTCCCACTGCTAGCGAAGCTCTCAAGCACCTGCCCTCAATCTATATGACACTTTTTAATTTCGATCTTTATACATAGATTCAGTCCGAGAGCTTTGTTTCTGCATGGAACTGGACATTATCCTGGAGGAAAACACACTCACAACTCCAGATTATTTTTCATGGTCTCTCAGGCACTACTGTTTTTCCAGCTAATACTTACACCACCATATTTGGCACTATGATACTCTCTTGTTTCTGCCTTTACAGTTCTGCATCGTAGCAAGCAGGGTTCTAACTCTTGCAAGCTGTGATCAATATGGCACTACTAATTGCTTCTTTTAGCTAAATAGCCATCTACTGGATATTTGATGGGACTGACCAGTGTAGACTTTATCAGTAATGCTGGATAAACTAATTTTCACCTTTGTAAGTGTGAATCAGACTCCGAAAAAAAGACTGAATTAACAAAAGGGGCTGCAGCAGGAGCAAAAATCACCAAGGCAAGCTTGTTTTGACTTAGAAGTTAACTTTTTCAAAGTGAGCAACTTAAGCCAAACTATTCAAAATCCTTTGAAATGTGGGAGCATGATAAGTGTGTCATAGAATTTTAAAAATTAATTTCATTTTTCTTAAGAATCAGGTATGTATGTGTATCTGATATCGATATGAGTATCCTTCTTTCCTACACTCCGCCAGAAAAAGCACAGTAATGGTTGCCAAAGTGCATTTCCTATCCACTCAGTCAGTAGAAATCAGGTCAACCCTACTTACTGCTACATTAGCATTCAGATCAAGCTCAGTTAACTTTCATTGCCACCCAAACATCTTATTACAGCAGTCAGTCTAGGCTTTTCACGGCACAACAGATTTACTCATCCTTTCCACATTTGGCCACTTGAAAGGTGTGCTTTCAGTTCCTCTGACTTGCACTACAGCAGCCAGAAGCAGTCCTCATGAGGTCGCGGATGAAGTTTTACTCAGAAGTTGTGAGTCATCCACATCCAAATCCTGATTCCACCCAAGTAGAATGTTATTCGTCTCAATGGGTTGAGCATGCATTAGGTATTGTCTCAAAAAAACCCCTGATGGACCAAGAGCAGTAATGTTGCATTGGAAACAAACATGACAAATTTTGCAATTTCTTGAAAAATCCTTTGAAGGACACAATATGCTCTAGGTTACAAAGATAAATATTTGAGCACCTGCAACACAGAAAAATATTACTTGATCAAAAGTCAACATACAGACTTACGCTATTTCAGGACAGAGCATGATTAAAGTCAAATCAATAGCTCATTTTAAATGTACTAAGGTACTGCTTTCGGTAGATCTCCTACTATCAGAAAGTCATGTTTTAAGAAATTGTGAATCTACAGAATGACTGAGAAATCCTAAGACAGAAAATATACCCTAATGTGGAGCTCAAGCTTTAAAGCTTAGAAATACCTTCTCAGTGTATCTGGGAACAGCATTTGCACTGGGAAATGAGACTAGATGCCACTTCGGAGTAATTCCTCCACGCTTTAAAGAGCAGACAGACAGAAATGTCAGTAGATGGAGCTGCCTTTCCTGCAGCCGAGAGAAGTTTCTCTGCAGAAGGAAGTTGCATTTGCAGGCACTCAGTCAGCTCTTCCTGGTGCCTGGCAGATGGTCCTCAAACAAAACATGAACATGCAAGAATGCAGCTTTTACATCATGTTACCAAAGTGCACAAGGCAGGAGAAGACAGAACACAGAATTGACAGTGTTTGTCAGCACAAGCTGTTTGTTTCTTTTTTTTTTTTTTCTTCCCCAGCCATGAGGAATGGTAATATTTTAAAGTGATATGCTTAGCTCCAGAGCATCTTGTACGCAACAGTAAAGCACCCTATTATTCATGCTTGGACTGAAGGTGGTGCTAATATAAATACGTCTATTTTCATCACCTTCAGTGTTGAGATACATGAAGTACATCTTTGCAGATGACAATCAGGCTGACAGATTTTTCTTTCATTATTGTTCTGGTGAAATAAAGATGCAGATCATCTATTTATTACTGAAGAGTACTTCAGCTTTGTCTCTCAACCTGAAGTTGTACAGCATATATGAGAGCTGTGATCAACCTATTGTCCTTATTTTAAAAGGGAGATTCATGAATCTGAGTAGCTGAAAGAATGCACGTGGTATGAAAAATTCTGAGAATCACTCATATAAGGTGAAGTACAATCATGGCAAGAATTTATGACACGTCTGAACAGTAGTTTATTTCATATGAAGAATTTCATGTCTGCTTTATTTCTTAGGCCTTGGCTAAGTATCCCAAGGGAGCTTCTTTTACTGCCACCTTCAAGTTTGACTCTGGCTGAATGACTACAGCCCAGTATTTTTCAAAAGGCAGGCCACACACCAAAACTTTAACATTAAAATGACTAATTTTGGCTATGAGTAAAGAGCTGATCCTGCCCTGCGAGTCATGGATATCACAGTAAAATCAGCTCCTCTGAGTGTTTACAAAGCACATAGAACATACATAATTTCTGATTTCATACATCTCCATATGGCCTTCTTCAGCATCGTAATTTCTAATCTTTTCTCCAATATGCCTGAAACACTCGGGGAGGCTGATGACCACATATACGTGCATCTGATATGCTGTACCAAGTTAGCCAGTCAAAATCTTTGAAGATTTTTTATTCCTCCATGGAAAGGGCTAAGTGCAAAGAACTATTTAATTTGTGGCTATCGTGAGCAAAAACATGCACAGAATGCTACTTGATTTCACTATGCTGGTTACATGTGCGGTTCCTTTGGGCTCAAGTCTTCTGATACCTTTCTCATTCTATCATTTCTAAAATAACCAGGAAAGTCACTTTTAATGAGGACCTGGCATATACATCCATGTGACAACAGGTGGTGCTTGAAAGCATCTCTGAGCAGTAAGACGCTGCGGTGTTCAATAGACTGTGGAGGTGCGGGGTTGATATACTTGTCCTCAGAGTGCCATTCAGCCATACATCCGCTTGAGCTTGGAAAATGTAGTAAGCCACCTTCCATTCCATTTGTTTTGCTGCAATGAATGTTAATGCGCAGCACTCCAGAGAGGATAGGAAATAGGAGGTGCCTGTGCCAGTCACTGCAGGACAAAACTGAAAGCACAACAGACAGCAGGAGCCCATGCACTGCATGACTGCAAGACCTTCAGATATACATTCCCTCACCCCCAAACTCCGGCCTTGTTAAGATCAGAAGGTAGGGACAGCAATGAAAACTATGCAGCTTTGTTATTTTTTCTTGTAGCTAGCCTCAGTGAAAGGAAAATTGATGTTTCTGAGCTACAGTTCCATGTACATTGTCACAGCTACTGAGCACTGGTTTTAGATTGTCTTTGCTGTCTCTTTTAATCATACCAAGTTCTGGCTTCTCTTATGAATGCTTCAGAGCCAGGGCACCTGCTTCTTTTAGTGAAGAGTCTCTAGCCAGCACTGATTGCACTAAACATCAAGAAGATCAGTAGTTATACAGCTGATCATTCCTTCCAGCCCCAGAGATAAATCCTTATTTTTGTTTTGGTGAATACACCACGAGTTGCACACTTTTGTTCCACATTTAACCTCGATCCAACTACTAGTTATTAGAAAAGTAACAAGAGGCCAAGGCTACTGGCCAAGGCTACTCTTTGAGGCTACTGGCTTACCACCTTCAGTTTGTTTAGTTGGTTATTTAATTTACATGGATAGCCTGTAAGTAATACTTCTTTTCAGTTCCACGTTGCTTGGCTACTCGTTAAGTATATCCCTGTGTACTGAGTATCCTGCAGTAATGTCGTGGCAGCTATGAATCCAAACATTGGCAGAAATTAAGGAGAAAAACACAGAGGATATTTTTCTGCATCCCTCTCTCTTTCTTCTTCTGGCAGGAAGAAGCTGGATCTGGCACCAGAGCTCACCAGCTGACATCAGGATCTTTGGGGGACATGCTCCAATCACCTCTGTTATGCTGTGATAATACAAAGGGGCTGTGAACAATAGAGGGGCCTTATTTAAGCTTCTGTCAAATAGCCCCTCTATTATTCAAGACCAATCTCAAGAGAGTAAAGTTTGCAGCACTGAGAGAGATTTCAGATAAAGAAATTTTAACTTAACAATTACAAAAACATTTGTTGCAAAGACCAACATTGTATAAAATAACATTTTCATTTCCATTCAGATTTGTTATTTTGATTTTAACAATTGGAAAAGCAGATGGGGAAATGTTTGGAGCTCTTTATTCATTATTGTTCAATAGCCAAGGCTCCTTTGTACAACTGCTGCCTTGCCAAAAGTCAATTTTAAATGTGTAAATGAAATGCTTCAGTTTCATAATGATAAATACCTGAAAGGTAAGGGGGATATTCCTTAATACCATGATTGACTTGCCTTCCTTTTGTAAGAGTTCTGGGTATGATAGCAATTTAAAGTCAAAATGAGTATACCATCATACTGGAAAACTTCGGAGAAATTTTATGTTGAGATCACATCTTTTTCAGCAGCAAGGATGGACAGAAGGCAATAGTCCCATGAGGTTTCCATTTTAGTTGGCTAGGTTAACTGCATTAATATAGAAGCCTTATTTCTTAACTAATTGTTATCTGTTTATATCCCACTTTATAAGAAAAACTCTACTACTACTACTACTTCTTAAGGTAAAGGGAACAGAGTTTCCAGCTCTACTGAATGCTCCCCAATAGAGTTTCTTACCTTTTCTTTAACGTTATCATAAGTGGAGATCATGATATAAAAAAAGAGATATGGCAGATAGGAAAAATAATGTTTACTCTTAATGAAAAATCCCTTAGCTAGAAAGCATTGTGTATTCCAACCTTAGCCATACATTCCTTTTCCCCCCACCACCCAATTAATTCATTGTGTCAGGAATTTACTTTGTTCTAATGTGTTTTTACCTTCAGTATCTAAATCTTAATGTTCCGTGTAAAAGATGGATAAAAATGTGCATTTCTTCCAGTCAGTGTGAGCATGATCTGTGAAAGGTTTGAATGATTTCAGTTGGTATGTGTGATACAGTAATTTTCATGAAGGCCTAAGCAGATTTCATCTAACCCTTTTGTGTAGTTAAGGAATAATTTGCACAAATGACAAAGCTACTAGTTAATTTCTCAGAACAGTTTTAGACTGTAGTTTCATATACATACAGCCTCCAAAATGCTAAGGAAATTCTTTGAAGTCCTATTATCTATGCATATGTTCTAAGATGGCTTCTTTATTTACTGCACGGTATGTTTGGTAACTTAACCATTAGAAAAGTGTGAAACGTTTCAATATCCTCATTACCGCTCTTCAAAGAGGTGACAATAAAGCATGATAAAGAGAAATGACAGAACAGATTTTACTTAAACAGATTCCAAGTAGAGTCAGATTTAACTATTCCTTGTTCGATAGACTATAGAAATTATACCTGTCTCAGTATATTAAATGCACACTTACCTTTAGGTCCCTCATAATAAAGCTGAGAAGTAGTATGTCTTACATGTGAAGTTAATCAACATGAATTTGGTTGGGTTTTAAATATCAATTGTCTAGATATCTGCTGAGGATTCTTGCACTTTGTAATACTATCTTTTTTCAGACATGTCTGTGTCTAGTGTGGGTCACTGTGACAAGTAACTCTTTTCCATAGTCTCGTTTGAGGATGGTTGCATGAAGTAGGAATAACAGCTCTAATGGTGTGCTGTGCTTGAACACTTTTGACAAATATGATACTATACATTTTGAGTAGAATTGAAGATTACTATAAATACTCCAAGGATAATTCTAGAATCAATTACACATGTCCAGCAATGAAAGGAGTTGTACTAGGTATACTTAATGACTGAGACTAAAATACAATCTAATTTGGCTTTTTTACATAGGAGGGAGGGATCTTGCAAAAGAGTGCAAAGTTATTAGAGGCAAGACCAAGTAAAATGTTCCACGAGACTAATTGTGTACAGGAGGATGAAAAGGCAGTTCCTTTGTCTTGAAAAGACTGGGGATTAAAAGAGTTGTCCTTCAGCAACAAGAGGAAATATCTCACACGTATTTATGATCTTGCTCTGCTACAAATAAAGCAGCAATCCCAAGAGAAGGTCAAGGTGCTATCAGGCCAAACAGGAAGGTCAGTAAAGGTTAAAGGAGTTATTCCTTCACTTAAACTGGTGAAGTTCCCAGTGACTGGAAAATGGGAAACATAACCCCCATTTTTAAGAAGGGAAAAAAGAAAGACCCAGGGAACTACAGGCCAGTCAGTCTCACCTCTGTGCCTGGCAAGATCATGGAGCAGATCTTCTTGGAAACTCTGCTAAGGCACATGGAGGACAGGGAGGTGATTGGTGACAGCTAACATGGCTTCACTAAGGGCAAATCATGTCTGATAAATTCGGTGGCCTTCTACGATGCGATTACACCATTGGTGGATAAGGGAAGAGTGACTGACGTCATGTACCTGGACTTGTACAAAGTGTTGATACTGTCCCACACAACATCCTTGTCTCTAAAATGGAGAGAAATGGATATGATGGGTGGACCACTTGGTGGACAAGGAATTGGCTGGATGGTCACACTCAGAGAGTAGCGGTCAATGGCGTGATGTCCAAGTGGAGACCAGTGACAAGTGGGGACCCTCAGGGGTCTGTATTGGGACCAGTATTATGTAACATCTTTTTAGGCATATGGCCGGTGGGATTGAGTGCACCCTCAGCAAATTTGCGGATGACACCAAGCTGACTGGTGTGATTGATAGTCTAGAGGGAAGGGATGCCATCCAGAGGGACCTTGACAGGCTAGAGACGTGGGGCCGTGTGAGTCTCATTAAATTAAACAAGGCCAAATGTAAGGTCCTGTACCGGTACCTGGGTTGGAGCAATCCCAAACATGGATATGGGCTGGGCAGAGAATGGATTGAGAGCAGCCCTGAGGTGAAGGACTTAGGGATATTGGTGGATGAAAAACTGGACATGAGCCAGCAGTGTGCGCTCACAGCCCAGAAAGCCAGTCGGGGTGCATCAAAAGAAGAGTGGCCAGCAGGTCAAGGGAGGTGATTCTGCCCTCTTCTTGGCTCCTGTGAGATCCCACCTGGAGTACTGTGTTCAGCTCTGGGACTTCGAGCATAAGAAAGACATGGACCTGCTTGAGAGTGTCCGGAGGAGGGCCACGAAGATGATTAGGGGGCTGGAGTACCACCCCTATGAGGAAAGGCTGAGAGAGTTGGGGTTGCTCAGCCTGGAGAACAGAAGGCTCTGGGGAGACCTTATAGCGGCTTTCTAGTACTTAAAGGGTGCCTACAGGAAAGATGGGGAGGGACTCTGTATCAGGGAGCGTAATGATAGGATGAGGGGTGATGGTTTTAAACTGAAAAAAGGTGGATTTAGATTAGATATTAGGAAGAAATTCTTTACTGTGGGTGTGGTGAGACACTACAACAGGTTGCCCAGAGAAGCTGTGGATGCCCCATCCCTGGAAGTGTTCAAGCCCAGGCTGGGTGGCACTTTGAGCAACCTGGTCTAGTGGAAGGTGCCCCTGCCCATAGCAGGTGGTTTGGAACGTTAAGGTCCCTTCCAACCCAAACCATTCTATGATCCTATGATTCTGTAAGTGTGGAAGGAAAATCAATTAATTTTTGGATCAGTCCTAACTAAACATTTGTCTAATTTTCATTAAAAAGAAGACTCAGTCATGCAACTGAAAAGATTTGCAGGCTTAGTTCTGCAGCTGTGATTTCATTTGATTTTATTATATTTTACTTTTTACTTTAAACACAACAATCATTCCACTGGGTTTAGTTGAACTATTCTTGTTCTTTAAAATATGCATGTCTGGGTTTTTGCAGGATTAATGACAGTTTTGTCATGAAGCTCTTCTGCCATGTGAGCTCAGCAGGTGTGATGCCAACTAGCTCACAGGTTTTCCTATAAGACTGCAGAGGTCAGGCTCCCTTGTGACAGCTGGTGCTTAATTCAACTAGTTTGCCATTCTCCTTTTTAATATCAAATTGTGGCCTTTACTCTCAAATACTGAACTAACATTCATTTTAATACCGTGAAGGAATGAAATCATGTCTCTGCTAATTATTTCATTATTAATTCCACATCTGTGGCCAAACAGTTTCCTAGCACAATAAATTCAACATTAACTGTAACACAGAAGTAATCGGAAAAGATCAGACTCAGGCTGCAGGAACTAGCCAAGAGCACCAGGGCTCAAAGTCTCCTGTTTCATAGTCCCCACGGGAAACAGTGGGAGATGCTTGAAGGAGGGGTTTTGGCTGCCTCTTGGAAGCTTCTCAGCTCTTTCTGTGCACTCAGGGCCAGCACAGACAGATCACAAAGGCTGTAAATTATAGCTTCATCTGCCCCCTCCTCCCTGTTCTCCCAGGCCTCTGCCAGATTCCCTTGCTATGCAAAACGGAAAGACCCATGAGAAACCTCATGATTTATTTAACACTGACATGATGAGTTTTGCCAGTTGTACTAAGATCTCTTCTATCTCTCTCCGCCCTTCTTCACTCCTTCAGTCATTTCTTATCACTGTCTCCTCTATTGCCACAGAAAGAGAAAAATAAACATGCCTAGTTTAAAATTTAAGGGAAACAAATATCTAATTAAATTTATGTATCGGAAAGGTCATAAGATGACAGCATTCCCACTGTTATCTGATTTTCCTTTGTTTACCTCTCCTCTCATCTTTTGGTCATGATTTGGCTTTTTTAGATCTTTGTGCCAAAGGGACTCTTCTAAGTGCTATGAAAGAACTGCCATTGAGTATTACTGCAGTAACAGTAATAATCACAGTAGCAGGTTTTGTTCCAGTGACTCCAAATATTCTTATTCATTTCTTGGGAGCTGATGGCATTTAAACTAGTTAGGAGTGAACAGCGGGCTCCAAAGCAGCCTATTGGGCTGCAAGTCAGGCTCAGCTGATAAGCTGTTCTGTTTACACCTTACAGCTGGTAATGGATGACACAAATCAAGTGCTACGGTAACCACTTAAATCTTAGTGAGTCCTAGCAGGAGTTCCTCGACCCCAAATTTATATAGTCTTTTAGTATGTAGAAAACTCTTTGTAATTTTTTTCCGTTCTGCACTATTGTAACTTGTAACCATTTCTGTCCTTAGGCCCACGTAAATGCTCTCATTTGTCTCATCCCTCAAAAAATTTACGTCCTCTTTGAAGAGAAATGGTTAAATGCTTCTTAATTCCACCTTGGCTTGAATTTAAAGTTCTTTTATTATTATTACTATAATACACAAGGTTTGCACCTGGATAGGCTCCAGCTTTTTCCAGGCCATCCTAGCTCTTTACCTCATTGTTCATTTATTTATTTCAACACTAATGACAAACCTTGGTGTGTGCATTTTCAAATGTAACAGGTAATGCTCAGCAGTCTCCTTTTTTCCCCCTCAAATGTCCATGCAATTCCATTACTCTCTGCAGGGCTAAAGTCAACTGGATGGACAATTTTTCTACACATTTCTTTAAAACAGGTGCTTGTTTTCTGATGAAGTCACATAAGCTAGTCTAGTTTAGCCAAAAATTCAGACTGCAAAAAAGCATGCAGGTTGCATATATGAATTGAACTGAAGTTCAGTTGCTGCATTACGTCAGCAGCCTTTGAGCTTTGATATCCTGATATTGCTCTGCTAGCTTAAAAGCAAACCATCGCTTGCCCTGAGCCAGAGAATTTTCAGACAGACACTTACGCGTGCTAAATTCGTGCAGAGTTGAATTTGCAGTAAACAGGCATTCTTAGCAGTTAAGTTGATCCTAAGACTCTTGCTACAGGTTTTTGTTTTTAATGAAATGAGGACTGTAATAACCAGCACTGGCTGTCATTCTGTGCAGGGAGGACGATAGGGGATATGAGCAGGGCACTGTGAAATGCTGCTAAGAGATAGGAAGTGTGAGGAGCAAAAGAGATGTTGGAAAATGTACACTGGGAGCCTAAAGTGAGAAGAGGATGTGAGTAAATGAGATGATACAGCAGCACAAAGAGGAAAAGAGTGCAAAGTTATTAGAGGCAAGACCAAGTAAAATGTTCCACGGGACTAATTGTGTACAGGAGGATGAAAAGGCAGTTCCTTTGTCTTGAAAAGACTGGGGATTAAAAGAGTTGTCCTTCAGCAACAAGAGGAAATATCTCACACGTATTTAAAGCTGTATTTTGACCTTTAAAAACTACTTAATTTTAGGGAGCATGTGGCTCAGGAAGAATAGTTGCAAAGGTAAGCTGAAGCTGCACAAGCATAGTCTCTTTAAAAATCTTAAAGATTTCAAACCCAGTCTTTTTCGGGGGTGCTGACTAGTTATTTTCACTTGGCTAGGTTGGAAATACTATTTTTTGAAATCAGCACCCATGATTGCCATTATAGGGCAAGTAGCATGTAAAAGATCTGAAAAAGCATTTTCTTATAAATTGTTTCTTTCATTTCACTTTTTCTCTGCAGTTTGTGACATGTTGTTACTCCTGTGAAAGTGGAAATATTACTACTAAATTAATATTCTGCTATAGCAAACACCTTCTGGCTGGTTAACCTGTCAAGAAAAACATGATGATACCTTGTCATGCTGCTAAATATTTCTTCCTACATTAGCTTTCCAAAGGTAAAAACAGATAAAATTGTTCTAGCAGCATCAGGACTACCAAAGTTTAGTTCCTTACGTAGCTTTGCTGGAAGTCTCTTAAACACTCTGCCACTAGTTATTTTCACCTTACAAGGCTGGCATATAATCTTTTGACTTGAGCTCCTGTAAATGCTGCTATTAGGGGCAAACAGAGGGCTGGCGGGCTGTACATTGACCCACCAGGCAGCTGGTGCCTCATGGCTGCTGGTCTTGCCAAATGGGAAGGGTCAGGACTGAGTTTCCTCCAGTTTCTCCCGGCCAGAGAAAACGTATGTGCATTTTCAGAGGCTAAAGGAGCCATTAGCAACCTACTTGTTTTGATTTGTGCCTTACTCTGTCATTTGATGGTGCTGATCCTGGATACTGTGGAAGTATATTTTTGTCTAGATGTAAAATAGGTGTTGATTACATCTCATATATGTTCCTAGTAGCTTTTTGCATGAAACCGACACCTTCACAAAACTGCAACTATGATAACTTAAAATGCTTCCTTACATCCTCCCTGCATTTTCAGCACTAGCTGTTCTTCAGCACTACCATTTCCTTAATGCCTGTACAGTATTGATACTTGCTAGTTGCATACAAATAGGTATACATATAGGTATTTTAAAATGCCAGAAAATGAGATGCATTATTTCCTTCTTAACCCACACAGAGAAGTTACAATATGAATTTCCAGGGGAAAAGATGTTTTTTCAATGTTTTAGAAACAGCAGAGGCAGGACTGGCAGAAACCACCTGTGTTCCTAAGGGCAGTTTTCCGTTATTAAGGCTTCACATGTTATGGAAGCCTGGTGCAGAGGGCTTGGCAGTTTTATGCTTAGTTTGCTTTAGACTGATCTAAGACCTCCAATTTTCTCTTATTTGAAAATCCACTCTCAGATCTCAGGATGACTTTGAGACAATATTAGAGTCCCCTGGGGAGAATTCCTGAAAGTGCTGAGCTGGCTTTCCTGTTCTCCCTTTACTATTCCAACAACTACTGATTAGAAAAGGACTTGCATGCCAAGTTGCAGCCACTGTCCGTAGAGATTTACTCACACAAACACACCTTACAGAAAAAGAATATTCAGGCTACTTGCAGCATTATGCATTCAAAATTTCAGTGCAACTTTTTTATTCCCAGGCACTACCAGGCAGACTAACTGGGGCAATGGAGGGGGCTAAGAGAACGGTGCCTTCCCCGATGTAGCAGTCTGCTATGGTAGCAGCATGATACCATCCAGATTGCAGCTGCTCAGCTCTGCAGTATCACACAGGTACTTTCCTCTTCTGCTTTTAATTATTTCTGATAGCTCTTCAGTGCTACTCAGCCTCTGCCTTCCGACCACTGTAGTCACTCATGCTTTCCTTGCCATTGTCAAAATGTTTCCTAAGAAGGCATAAACACATGCCAGTAAGGACAGAAAGCCAAGGAGCACTGGGGAAAATAAATGCCTGGCACACTACCTTTTGCAATAGCTAAATGTACCCGGAGCTGGCCTCAAGCCATTTGCTTTGTCTTGAAACATAAAAACAAGCAAACACTGCAAAACACTCTTTTGGGGCAACAATCACTGGGCTCTTCTCTCACTAAAAGGGCAGGAACAGCGCTTACGTGCACCTATGAAGGCTAGTTTTTCCTCCTCTCTCATTTAGTTCTTCCCCTGTCTTTTATAGTGTTTATCAGCACTCCAGGGTTCATGCCACATCTGCGTCTTGTCTGTACACACAGAGTCCTTGTCTAATAAAAAAGGTGCCATATTATGGAGTCACTTTTCAAATAGGGTTGTACTTTAATTATTAGTATAAACTGGAATTTTATTTGGTGTACAGTGAAGAGATCGTACTTTAAAATTAACTATGGTGTTAAGTAAACTAATAGCTTCATAGATTTCCTAAGAATGAAGCCTAGAAACTTAATCAAAATGGCCAATACCAGAGAAATTGCTTTTTATGTTTTGATTAAATCTATTTGAACCCAGACAAGGAAAATGTAATATATATTGAGGGAACAATCCAATAGAATAACATTGATTTTGCATCATATAAAAATTAAAATATAGAAAATGTGGAAAAATTTCTTTTCAGTTGAAATTGGCTGAATAGAAATAATCCTGAGATCTCCATGGAATTCATCCCCTCCCTACCCAAAAGATTAAAAAAAGAAAAAGAGAGAGCAAGAAGGGAAAAAATGCAAAATAATTATAAAAAAGGAAGCATTACTGTGTGAGAACTTGTACAAAGAAAATATTCTAGTACTGAAAACATGATACCTTATAAGAAAGTACATAACAGAATTACTGTATATTTTTACAGTAGTTACGTTCTAGAATCCTATTATTAAGTACTTCCCCCAGCTACTGAGAAAGTACATAAACATGTAAACTGAATTTTTCTGAAAGCATCCTCCTGGCTCTTTGGGTTTGCAGACAAACAAAGAAGTACATATAATCATATGTGAATGTTCTTAAAGTCTAAGGAAGACTAATTGTCTCTGAATATATGTGTCACCAGAATTATCTCTAATGCTTATTCTTCTGACATTCCCTACAAAAAACAGGTTGAAAGAATATTACATTTGTAAAGTTATGCTTAGAATTCCAGAAATGCCAGAACTAAACTTTAATTTTAAACTTAGAGCTACCTCAGTAGCTCAGCTATTATGCCAAAATATTTACATACAAAAGGTGGGGTTAGGAATAGAGGGACATCCCTACACCTCATAATTTATAATCACCGTAATGTCTTCGCAACATCCAATGATGGCATCCTGCAACTAAGGGTAATACATAGCAAAACACTACCATGTACCAAAAGAGGCAAAGGGTAACAAGCTACAATAGATAAAAAACTTGTTCCATGTAACAAATTTTGATATTTTATTTTCTTCTTTTACTGTCCTTGAAGTTACATCTGCTACAAAATTGTCTGCCGAGATCCTTACCATTAAAAAGCATTAGAACCGATGATGATGATGAGACAATTTATTTCTTCTTATCTGCTTTTAGGCTTTGTTTAGGACATATTCTCTCCTTCCTCCTATTGGTCTCTTCATTCAGCTTTGCAGAAACTGGGATCTTCATGCAGCTTTTTCTCCCCTTCCCATGATTTTGCTCTCAAATACTAACAGTGAGCAGGGAGAACCAGTCAAGTGCCTCATGGCTCTGCTGGTCTATGTTGTCGCTTTACCAGGATGAAAGGCTTAAGTGCACAACACTGAACTGGGCGTAGGCTGAGAGCTGCAAGGGTTTCAACCTTCAGGAGGGACAGTGAATCCCTCCAGTGGCAACTAAATCTTCCTGTGAGCTGCATGGTCACCCCTCAATATGCAAGCCAGGACTTAGCTTCTGCTTTTGGTAGACATTGCGTACTCACTTTTGCAACATTTATGTTCCTGTGTGGATCTAGCTGAAAATTTTTTTTCCTTCTACCACGACTCTCTTTCCCTTGTCTGGGAATTTTAAGCCAAATTTCTTCTCTTCTGTCCACAGTGAGACTAGGAATCTATACACTTGTAAAAGTTGAGGGCTTTTGGACTGCACGCTAAAATTGCTTCTTGTCTCTCTGTAGCCTCTGAACACAACTTCCAGGTTGTACTCTGCGAATGGACATAGAGATAACAACCGTGTCTGATCCTTGATATGATGAAGCTCAGAGAGGAACATTGTCATGAAATTTCTGCTTTTAAGTAGTGCCTTATAAACTTGCGCAATAATCATCCAGTTACAGACAAAGTTAAATATTCTTACCAAGGTGCAGAATGTGAGGATCCAAATTTCTTGATCTTCTGTTGGCTCAGTGTGTGATCCTGGAAAAACCTTTACACTTCCTCATGCTTCTATTCTCCTGTCTTCAAAAACTGTGTTTGTTCTCCTTTGGATGATAACATTGTATTTGAATAGACACTGAAGTTGGCAGTGAGCAACTTGCACAATCTAGATCTTACTGTTCCCCCTACATCTTGCCAAAAATAAAAGACAAAACATGCTACAGTTACTTGAAATAACTTCTAATTTGTGATACATCCACTTAAGCACGGTCATTTTAAAATGCGTACGTCTAAAACCTTACATGAAGTTCTGTAGAAGGGATGTCTAAAATCAGAAATTACACCCTTATTTTCTTAAAAGCAATGGAAATTAAGACTGCATTTTTATCATATATATTTCATTTAATACCTTATGAAATATAGTCCAAGTACCGAAGTGCAATAAGATTTTGGTGATTCACAAAGATTAAGAAAATACCTCAGTCATCGTGAGAGTGACAGTTACTTAATGCTCAAAAGCACCAACAAGCAATAAATATAAGGCCTGAAAGAAGAATTGGTGATCAAAGAAAATGTTGGGATAGCTCATGCAACTGGAGTGCTGCGATGGGCAAATGCAGGGCCTGTAGGGAGGACAGGCTGGGAAGGTGAGGAGGGGACATCATCTTTTGTGTGAGAGAGCAGTGGGGATGCATGGATCTCTGCCTTGTGATGGATGATGAGGTGGCTGGAGGCTGATGGGTAAGGATTAGTGGGCAGACCCTAATGTTAGGAAAAGTGTTTATGACGGGTTAGGGAAGTTGACTGTGATGAGGGATATGGGGAGAAAAAGAAAGCTTTCTACAGGTACTTTGGCAGGAAAAGGAAGACTATGGAAAATGTGAGTCCATTGCTGAATGGGTCAGGGATCTAGAAGTAAAGGACATGGGAAAGGCCAAGGTAGTCAATGCCTTCTTTACCTCAGTCCTTAGAGGTAAAGCAATCCTAGGTCACTAAGACCAGTGGGAAAGACCAGGGCAAGGAATACTTGTTTTTGGTGTAGGAGGATCAGGTTAGAGAACATTTAAACAGACTGGATATTCGTACATCCACAAGACCTGACAGGTTGCACCCAGGAGTGCTGAGGGACCTGGCCCATGTCATTGTGAGGCCACTCTCAAGCATCTTTAAAAGGTCATTGCAACTGGGAGAGGTTCCTGAAGACTGGGAAAAAGCAAACGTCATCCCTATCTTCAAAAAAGGCCTGAAGGACTATCCAGAAAACTGCAGACTGATCATCCTCACCTCAATTCCAGAGAAAGTAACTGGGAGCAAATAATCCAGGACACCATTTCCAGACGTTTTGAGGAAAAGAAGGTGACTGGGAGTAGTCAGCATGGATTTATGAAGGGTAAATCATGTGTGACCAACCTGATAACCTTCTATAATGAAATGACTGGCTTGGTGGATGAGTAGAAAGTAGTGGTTGTTGTTTATCTCAGCTTCAGCAAGGGTTTTGATGCTGTCATCTGTAACATCGCCAGACAAACTGATGAAGCATGGACTACAAAAATGGAGGTAGACTGAAAACTGGCCGAACTGCCAGGCCTAAAGGGTTGTGGTCCCTAGCACAAAGTCCAGCTGGTGTGGGGTGGTCACTACTGGTATGGTACAGGGATTAGGACTGAGTCCAGTACTGTTCAACAATTTCATTAATGGCCTAGAGATGGTGAGACAAGAGCACAACCTTAGCAAATTTGCAGATGACACAAAACTGAGATGAGTGCTGCTATTCAAAGGGACCTGGATGGGCTGGAGAAATGGGCCAACAGGAATATCATGACATTCAAGAAAAGAAAATGCCAAATCCTGCACTTGGGGAGAAATAACCTCCCACACCAGCACAGGCTGAGGTCCGACCAGCTAGAAAGCAGCTTTGACAAAAAAGACCATGAGCCACCAACATGCCCTTGCAGCAAAGGCCAATAGCCTCCTGGGCTGCATTAGGAAGGGTGTTGCCAGCAAGTGAGGGGATGTCATCCTTCCTCTCTGCTCAGCCCTGGAGAGAGACACCTAGAGTACTATGTGCAGTCCTGGGCTCTCCAGTGCAAGGGAGACATGGACACACGAGTTAGTCCAGCACAGGGACACAAAGATGATTAAGAGACTGAAGCATCTCTCATGCAAGAAAAGGCTAGGAGAGTTAGGAGTCTTTAGCCTGGAGAAGAGAAGGCTCAGGGAGATTTTATCACTATATAGAAATACCTGATGGGCGGCGTAAAGTAGACAGACCCAGGATCCTCTCAGTGGTCCCCAGTCATAGGATAAGCAGCAATGGGCACAAATCCAAATACACAAAATTCCATTTAAATATAAGAAGAAACTTTTCTTACTGTGAGGGTGGTTGAACAATGGAACGGGTTGCTCAGAGAAGCTGTGAAGTTTCCGTCCCTGGAAATACTCCAACTTGACTCGACATGGCCCTGAGCAACCTACTGTGGCTGACCTGTTCTGGGCAGGGGTGGGACTGGATGTTCTCCAGAGGTGCCAGCCAGCCTCAATGCTTCTGCAGTTCTGTGGTTGGAACCTCATGAGGTTCACCTCATGAGTGAGACCCCATGGTAGCACAGTGCAGTCACAGGAACAAGAATTGGCCATGCTGTGCTGCTGCCAATATGGTCTCACCAAGGAGGAACAGGATCTGAAATCTGTATTTAGAAAATATCAGGAGCACATGGAACAGAGATGTGTAGTCTTTCATTTTATATATCATGTGCTTTGAGCAAACTCAGATAGCACTTGGGGAAAAAAAGGGAGCTTAGCCTGAAGAGGGATGAGACCAAAGTTTCTTTCTGCCTTTGTCTTCTAATGGCAGTATGAACCATTTTTCTTGACCTTTCACTTTTTGCCTTGAATTTTGGCCTTTGCCTTTCCTAGTTGCTGTGGCAGGGGACATGGTGCCCAGGCCTCCACTTTGCTGGCTTGCCTGCTGCGCTGTCACCCCATGCTCCTGCCTGGCATTCCCGTGGCCAGCAGCCTGGTGAGGGGGCTCTGCACACCCAGGATGCCCCTGCTTATCCTGGCCCACAGGTACCCACATGGGTGATCCCGGACTGCCAGGGTCCCTTGCTGAGAAAGCTCATGAGGTGCTCTCAGCAGGGAAGGAGTTCACACCCAGGTTTGTCAAAGCACTGGAGCCTGCTTCACCCCTACGGTGATGAGCCAAGGTTATGGAGCGGGCTGCTGGCAGCATGTGCACTTGCCCTGATTATCAAGCTCTCGGAAATATGACTTCTGCTCTTCCTGCCCCCTCCTACTTTAAACAAGCACCAGGTTTGCTGTAGTCCAGCAGCCCAAGTCCCCCAGTCAACCTCCTGGGACATCCCTTTTGGGCAGTCACAGCCCACCTTGCTTGACCACTGTTGCTGAGACAGACACGTCTGCCTCCATTTCACAGCCCTGCAGCCACCATCAATGGGCACAGCCAGCATCTTCACCTGATGCCCACCTCCACAAACAAACCCATGCCTGGCTTGCTGGGGTGCAGCTCAGAGCCAGCAAGGAGCAGCAAAGTCTCCCGCAAAGACTAATGTGCCTAAAGCCACCCCTGTGTCAGGCAGGGTGTTGTAACCCAGGTATTTGCAAGGCAGCCTACAAGCCTGCGGTTTGGACACAAACTAGTCATGCTCACTCTGAGTACAATTTAGGATCATAGGGCAGTGAAAATGAGCTAAAGAACCCCATAGAGCCTCAGACAAGTAAATGTGACTCTGCCTGCATGGAAGGGGCTATGCACTTTTGAGTCTTTTTACATGCTTGTAATTTTGGTTGCTACCAAAAAGAAAAAATAAATCCCCAAATAGCAACAGATTTTAAGCTTTAGTATGTAACAGCTTTTGAGTTTGACAGATTTGATAGTACAAATTAGGAAAGAAATGAAAATACACATAGGAGGCTTGAATAAATGTTTTCCCTAGGCTCACTTCAATGGAGGAAAAAAGTGTCATGCAAAACTGTACATATTTATATGAAAAGCAGGCCACAATGCCCTTGATTGTATACCACAACTCCCACAGCAAATTTGTTTTTTCATAACATTGTATGTGTTTGGCTAACCGACTCAATATACAAAGCGTTATATCACAAATAAAGGCTGTTTTTTACAAATGCCAAGCCTACCAAAAGACCCTAGACTGGTCTAGTCTAGGCCAGCCTAGTGGTAAAATATCCCCACTTGACTTCAACAAAAAAGCCAAATCTATGTAAACCAGTGGATGATTTGGTTTATAATTGTATGCTGAATTTAAATTAAGATCTACTAGGCATATGTTCTTGAGGGTGGATAGTTGTATTAGAGAAGCTCCCTATTAGATTTTTTAAATTCTTCCGCAAAATTACTCGGTCATGGAGTAGGTAGTTCTCACAAAGAGTACCATGTGTTGCATTTTCAAAAAAGATTAATTTACTACTTCAGCTGTCTGAACTTTTTTTTCTAGAAAGGGCAATTCTTACTTGGTCTTCACAGCAGTTACAAAGTCCAGTCACCGTTTGGTGAAGGCAAGGACTTGCACTAACTCCGCAGGACACCAGAGTGCAGAAAGTGACAATTAATTACTTTATCCTTCATCACTGTCTGGAGTGGATTGATTTAATCAGAACGGATCAAGGGGATAATCCCATCCAGCCCACGGACTCTTCTGCCATGGTCTTTGAGCATAAGGGAGAAATTTTAAAGCCTCACTTGTGGCCAGACAGCTGAACACCTTTTCTGGTGTCTCTACAAAAACCAGTGCTTAGACTCAGGAACCTCTGGCATTGCCACACCTACAAAGGTCATCAATTTGGCACAGTTGCCTGACATTAGAAAGCTGGAGCAAAATGTTTTGTAGAAATTGTTTAAATGTCTGTCCTAACTCTGGTTAAACAACTACAAACCCTGAATTCAGTAATCAAAGGAACTTCTTCCAGGATTAGGGATGGAGATTTTAGTCATTTTCCTAAAGAAAAGTGGATTCTCAGTGGCTGGTATAATCTCAGATTTTGCATGGCAAGTAAACAAATCTGTATTTGTTTATTTAAAATACAATGTAGCTTAACATGCCTACTCAGTGTTTTTTACATTTGTTACATCAGATACTGAAGAATGATGAATTTATTTTATACTGGGTTATTTTTATCCATTATATAGGTAAAGCTGCTCTAGGAATATATCTCAGCATCATTTTAAAAATCATTACTGATACTTCCGTGTATGACAATAGACAAACTCAGTGTAACCAAACTGTAAGAGACTTCAAGCTTCTAAATTAACTATGGATATGTCTACTAGAACATTTTAGTTTATATCAACAGTGCATTGTCAAGGCAAGTATCTTATTAACCCCACTTATCATGCTTTGATTCTCTTCATGATGCAATCTTGGTGCATGCAAACTTCACGTTCCTTTTCAAGGCACCTTCCCAATGCAACCAAACTGGAAGATGTATTCCACAAGTGCGCGTATGTTTCAGTCACTAATGTGGATGCAAAAGCCTCAACTCAGTGAGTGGGCTGCACCCCCATAAGTCCTCCAGTGCATAGCAAGCACAGAGGTAGCAGCAGAAAGCTCTCAGTATGTACAGCTTATGCCATGTCTTGGAGTACTTTTCATGCATGTAAAAGGCCAGGTGTCACAAGTTTTATACTTCCTCTTCACGGTCAGCCTTTACGGTCAGTTCTTGCCATCTTGTTCCTTCCTCATCCCTGCAAATGATGGTATTGCCCATGTCTTCTGTGTCTCGGAATTGTCAACAGGGTGCCACCTGGGAAACTACAGGGAAACCACAAAAGTGCATTTCTAGTACAACTGTGTGAACAGAGAGCTTTTGCAGTACCAGGAAGATACCAAGTTGAGGGTCTGCCAGTGATCATCTCATCAACCACTGATGAGAGGACCAGCAGCTAGGGTAAAATGTAATTTAAGAAGATGATGTCATTTCTATGTGGAAAAGATACAAACTTATCTTAATTAGAACCCAGGGCTTCCAGAACGGCATGGCAATACTGTCCACATAACAGAGGGCCCAGGCAACCTCGAGGTGGGTGCACTACTGCGCCTCCTGCTAAGCAAAGCAGTGCGGCCTCTGTTCCTACCACCAAGGTCAAACATGCTGGCTGCACTAGTAGCTGAGTCAGTAGAGAAGAAGGAGTCTCAGTTCCTCAACTATCTGGCACAGACTGATAGAGGAATCCTGGTTAATCAATGAACGGCACGGACATGTGGCCAGCAGGTCGAGGGAGGTGATTCTGTCCCTCTACTCTGCTCTGATGAGACCCCATCTGGAGTACTGCATCCAGCTCTGGGTTCCTCAGCACAGGAAAGACATGGAGCAGGTCCAGAGGAGAGCCAGAAAAATGATCAGAAGGATGCAACATCTCTCCTATGAGGACAGGCTGAGAGAGTTGGAGTTGTTCAGTGTGGAGGACAGAAGGCTCTAGGGGGACCTTATTGCAGCCTTTCAGTACTTAAAGAGGGCCTAAAAAAAAGTTGGGGACAGACTTTTTAGTAGGGCCTGTTGTGATAGGACCAGCGGTAATGTTTTTACACTAAAGGAGGGTAGATTCAAACTAGATCTAAGGAAGTAATTTTTTACAATGAGGGTGGTGAAACACTGGAACAGGTTGCCCAGAAAGATGGTAGATGCCCCATCCCTGGAGACATTCAAGGTCAGGTTGGATGGGGCTCTGAGCAACCTGATCTAGTTGAAGGTGTCCCTGCTCATTGCAGTGGCGGTTGGACTGGATGACCTTTAAAGGTCCCTTGCAACTCGAACTATTCTATGATACGATGACATTCCAGGATGCTAACTGAGGAAGAAAAGCCAGCTTAAAAAAGCACATACTGTTGATGCAAAGAGCAAGGGATCGACCCCGTGGTCGCAGGCAATCTCACCTAACCCTATAAAAAACCAACGTGTTAGTAGGCAGTCGGAGAACGTGTATCACACATAGCTGGACTACAGGTATGCAGATCGCCAAGCAAGAGGGGACATCCACATCATGAGTGAAATAGGTAGAAAATACTCAATAGACCAGTAAATGACTTGTTATGGCTGTAAAATAGCATAAGATAAGTGTAAGATTGTTACGTGTACTAGTACTTACCAATTAGGTAAGTAACAAATAACTAATATACTTAAGCAGAATTGTGTGATGGTCCCTGTATTTACTACAGTATCCAAAAGAACCACAACAAGCTGCCAGACAGTGTGGCCTATAGATCGGCACTAAGTTGCCTGTCCCTTGACATCATTGTCTATACGTATCTCCTTTGCTTTCTCCCCCTTGTCGTGAGCACTCCCAAGAACGGAAAAGACAGAAACCAGTGGGACTAGACTTCAGAGAAAGCAAAAGGGCTTGTTTCTTTGTAACAGTTGCCAGACTGTTGGCTCTTCTTGACCTAAGACGTGAATGCAAAGCTTATACACGAGTTTAAGGGGAGACTGGACAAATTCTTGGAAAAAGATTCTCTGAAGGATATAAAAAGGACAAATCATGCAGGGTTCAGAAAACCTCTGAGCTGAAAATGGTCATAGGGTGGCAAAATTAATGAGTGAAATGCATGTATATGCTTGTTCTTGCACTTCTCTAGGCATTAACTTACACTAATTGGGCCAATAAGAATACTGGATTAGATGTACCCATGGTCTCAATCAGTATGGTTGCTCTTACACACTTAAGTATTTTGTATTGTCTTTATACTGTTTCATAAGATACGTAGATATTGTGTTCTGCACAACACAGCTGATAGCAATGCCTTACGGTATGTTTCAGACATGCTACAAATGACAGACTGTATCTGAAAACCATTTGGAAACGAAAACAACCCATGAAGTGGACTTAACGAAAAATGGGCTATGTTGTATGTGATTACTAGACAGGCTAATCATGACCTTATAAGAAATACAGAAACTCTGTAAGATTCTGTATTTTGGAAAAGTCCTGAGGGATGGCAATGTAATTCTGCTGAAGGTCAAAACCTGAAAGCATTACAAATCTAGTATCAGAAAAAAAATTCATAGGAATAGCCTTCCTTCCATTAGCATTCTCAACATAAGAAATTGCTGTATAAATTCCTGCATATGAAACCAATTCTTTTTCAGGGGTGTTTAAGCTTTGATTCTGACAACAAAAAGCGATACTTTTCAAAGTACATAAGCAACTTATGTTCAACCCTGGTTTAGTTCACCAGTGAAAAACTTTGATTATATTCTGATTACTCCTTATCCACATAAGAAGGCATACAATTATTTTGAGATAGACAGTATATTCTGCATCTAAATATAAAATACAAAGCTTTTAACAATACAACCACTTCTAATCAATAATGCTTTCATATTCCAGTTTGGCAGATTGTTTAACACGGTCATTAGTTACAGAAGTTCTGTGAAGTGACTGAATGTTTTTATTGATTATCTTGCAATGAGTAATTGTTGACAAGTTCAAAAAAAGAGAGATCATCTCTTCAAAAATCAAGATGAGATGTGTTCTTTGATAAAGATCAAATTGATAACATTTTGAGATAAAAATTTGTAGAAATTATTTGAAATTATTTGAATCAGAACTTCATTTTCCATTCGGCCCTGACTGGTCTAAGTGGGTACCTCTGCAAATTAATTTCATAAATGGAAGCATCAAAACATTGAAGTGATTAAATAATTTCCCTGTAACAAAAGTGGCTACTACCTTTCACACACACTCTTTCTGAAATGCTGGTATAGACTAACATATTCTGCAAATATACTGGCTCAAGGAAAGAAGTACAGTGATATTTATACATGTATATTTTAAATTTATGTCAAGGCCTGAATAAAGTTTGATTTGTTCTTTCCACACAGAAGTTGCATGACTTGAGAACACAAATCAACAGGCCAGTGCTTTTATCCTTCAACTTTATGACATTTACCACAGCTCACCCTGTTCATCTTGCTCAGCAAATAAGCCTGCAAGTGACAACTGACACAACAGAAAAGACAGTATGGTATCAAGAAGTAAAAAACTTAAGATTAACCCTTTCTTTAGCAACATGGATGAGATGAACGCTGCTAAAGCTTTAGCATGGAATTGAGTCACATTGCTCTGGCAACAATTTTCTGGTAAAATTACTCAGTGTCCAACACCCCTTTTTATACTTTACATTGTTCACATGAAATTTAAAATTCAATGAAAACACAAATCTTCAAACTTTTCAATATAGTACCAGCTAAATAAAACTACCTGTATTTGCTGGAAAGATAGAATGAAAGATGCTTATCAAAATATCTTTTACCTTCAAATGAATTGCCTGCTTAAACACATTGCTATGTATTGTAATTGAATTAGATTGCTTATGGTTGTGCCTCACCTTAGTGTTTCTGGTTGACAATGCTACTGTTGCAAGTGAGCGTGAGCTCTTAGAGATGTCCGCTCAGGTTGAAGACCCCAGCAGAGCAGCTACTAGTTTAGCATCTCGGGAAGATTAGGTTCCACAATAGGAAGCAGTAAGACAGATTTCAGCTGTAGAAGTGCAGTTTTATTAATTCAAGATTGTTCTGTTATAGACTTAAAGCTCTCTCAGTTAAGGTTTTATTTTTATATACTTACAGATTTTTCAGTATTTTTTGTAAATAGTTGTTACAGCTATGACGGTTACATGGGGCCTGAAAATCACAGTATATCTCTTTAATTTTTGAAAATGCTTCTGTGGTACATAAGAGCAATTTCAACCTCTTCCTGTAGGGACAAGTGTAGGGGAGCAAATGTCAGGTGCTTATAGTGACAGGTATGAGAAAGATACCAAGATTGTTCAACCATGTGTTGGTAACAGAGTATGTGAGGATACAGACCAGTACAAAGGAAATCGTCATGAGGGAATTATGTGGTTTACATAGATTACAGACAAGCATTACTGGCTACACAGACAGCAGCAGCTATGTGTAGAGCTGTAGAGATACTTTGCAAGTTAGTACAGAGCTGCAGATAAGAATATGCTGGGACTACAGAAATGCACTGTAGCTGCTATTAAATGTGTGGGCTTTGTACAAAGCCAGAAAACCACCTCCACCATCACCTGTCCCCCAAGTACACACCTAGCACGAACACAGACACAAACTCTCAGGAGGAGAGCAGCTGGTTTTCACAGCTGTGCCAGCAACGCACCCACGGCCTCCACTGCCCCACCGCCTGCACAGGGGTCGAGGCCCGTTGTACAGTAAGGCCAACTGGACCCAGGGTGGCCACCGGCCGCCCCAAGGCCTTGGCTCGGCCACAGGGGTAGCCTTGCGTCTCCCCGCCAGAGCAGCCCAGGGCGGGCAGGGCCATTGGCGGAGCCTCAGGGCCGCGGACCCGGCCACCGCCGTCCCTCCCGCCTTAAAATGGCGGCAGCCAGGCAGCTCCCCCACCGGCAGCGGCTCCTCGCTGCCATTTTCCGAGAGAAGGAGGCGTAGGGCGCCTGTGACATGCGGCGGTGGGAGGGGGAGAGCAGCCGCCGCCGGGCCTAACTTCCTGCCCGTCCCGCCTGGCGGCGGCTCCCCCGCCCGCCGGCGGGCGCTGTACGACCCCCGCGGCGGGCAGCGCGCCGCAGCCTCGCCCCCTCCTCCCCGCCCGCCGGAAGTGGCATCAAGCGGCGGTGGGCCCGGCCCAGGCAGCGCCCGCGCAGCCACGCCCCTCGCCGCGGGCCCTGCGCCGCCACTCGCCTCCGCCACCGGCAGCCCCGGCACCCGTCCGCCGCGCCCGCGTGCGCTTGCTCGCGCCGGAGGCCCCGGCCCGTGATAAGAGCAGAGGCGGTGCCCGGTCTGGTTGAGGGGACAGTTTCCCCCCGCCCCCGCCGCGGCGCCGTCCGCTAGGGCAGGCCCCGCCTCTTCCGGGCCTCTACGGCTGGGCCGCCGCCTCCTCCTCCCTCGCTCGCTCTCCCTTTTGTGAGTTATAGCAACCGTTGCCTTGTGAATCAAGCGCCATAGTCACCGTAGTCCTGGCGACTGTTACCCATCAACAACAACCGCTCCTCTCCTGCTCCTCCTCCTCCTCCTGCTGCTGCTCCTCACCCCCTTCCTCATCGTCACCCACAACAACAACAACAACAACAACCGCCACCTCCAGCAGCAACGACAGCGGGAACAGCACCACAGCCCGCCTCAGCCCAGGTGAATATGCTTGTCGGGCGCACGCCGGCCCTCCCTCCGCGCTCCCTCCCCCAGCCGCTGACTTCCCC
>VFFE01009228.1:4631655-4662316 GCA_008921705.1 Burhinus oedicnemus
GAAATTTGATTTTTATTAATTCTTATGCTTTTTTTGTTTCTAAGGTTTTTTGTTTTTTGTTTTTTTTAATATAACAATGACTGCTATTTATTCTTAGTTATTTTCTTTCTGGTAGATGCACCAGAGGGTGCTATGCTATTTGAAATACTAAAAGGAAAGAAAATCCTAAAAAATTCTTTCACTGAAGTACACTGATAATGTGTATGGGATTTGAATAAATCCTACTGAAATTTTTCTACTTTTTTCTGTGCATGGCAATATAGCAAACTTATTATTTTGGTAACATTATGCTAAAACTCATGGAAGAAATTGGCTATTCCACATCTGAGTATGTCTATGCGTGTATATACATATAAACACACACACACTTAACATACAATCTCTAGTCATTGAAAGAGACCAAATAGTTATATGTAAATTACGTTTGTATAGCATATAGCTGAAAGAGTTTATACTTAATGAAGTAAATTATTGCTCATCTGAAAATCTAGAACTTACCTGAGATGCATGCATGACTTTTATTGTATGTTATATTTTTTCTTCATAAGTCTATATTCCGATTTTATGTAACTTGTTAATTTATAGCTGAACTCCTTTTAAAAAATGCGTTGCTATATATAGATTTTTTTCTTTCTCACTGAAACTTTTCCTGGATGAAACTGAGGTTGAAGCTTACCTGTTTACTTGTGAATTGCAAAAGAGATGGGAGTGTTAGTTGATTAGGATAGATACCTTTCTCCATCAATCATTAGTTTTGAGAAAGAAACCTTCCTCCCACCCAAAAAAACCCCAAACCCAAAAAACCCCGCAACCCTCAATCCCAAACCTCCCAAACAAAAAACAGTCAGTGTAGAAGTAGTATCTTCTCCATATTTATGGGTACCACTATGTTTTATTTCAAAAATTTCTCTATGGATATATGAACCCGACAGATTAGAATTTCATTGTTGTAACTTCTGTAGTTTAATAATATCTATTGGTTTTCCGTACACTGTAAGATTAATAAGGCAATGCTTTTTTGTGCGTGTGGATGGGTAATGGTGTCTAGTTCACTGTAATTTCCCTTTGGAAGCATGTGAAAAGGTGCAGACAGGAGCTGGGATAGTACACCTTAAATTGCTTGGTTTTGCACGCTACCTTTAGTTGTTTTTCCTGTTCCACCACAGTATGTCATTTGTCTTTGGTCCCCTAACTTCACGTTTAGTGGCCCAAAATAGAGAGGTGGTGGATGGACTATATTGTAACTTGTATTTAACAAAGGAATTTCCTGGTTTACAATGTAAATTTTAATGAGGGTTGGAAGTTTAAATTCTAGCAATTCAGTCTTCCTCTGTAAATTCCTAACTTATTTTGAACTTGTCTTACTTGGTTTAATTCTTACATGACATCCATAACAATGCTGTGGGAACACCGAAGATTGTGTATTAATCACTAAATTTGAGTGTACTTGTAACAGTTGTGACTTTTATTCATTCTTTAATGAGAGGAAAAAAATATCTAGCACTATTTTTAAAGGTCATTTCATCCACGCATGGACCCAGTACACTGAGTATATCTCAAGTTCTTAGACTTTCTCTGAGTAAACAATTTCTTTAGTTCTTTCATTTTTGTCTTATTGAAGTCTTATTTCAAGTAAGTTTTTAAGGTCTTTAAGGCAAGAACCATGTCTTTAGATTTTGTTCAGGCTTTGGATGCTGCCACTACAACTAATGACTCAAAGCTGTGTTTACTGTTTATCTACCAAGTAAATGGCTTCTCTCTTCTGTTTTATTACCTCATAATAATTAATCTAACTGTGTTTTCTCTTACATTTCACCTCAGGGATGTTTTCTAAACACTTAAACTCCGTGTAGTTATATCATGCAATGCTGCAAAGTAGAAATAGAAACAAGCAAATGAGTGAAAAGGTGCGGTGTGTCACTGCACGTGCCGTTGAGTCAGTTTCTTCTATTCAGTTGAGGTGTTCTGTTTTCTTGTCCAATTACTTTTTCTTTGTTGTTAACGATACTTCCCTTACAAAGAACTGAAAAAGTGTAATAGGATTCTGAGCCAGAACTACTTGCAACACAGTTATTTAAGGTTATAGCTAGCTATTTATTCTTCTTCTGTGGAGCTAAAATTCAAGAGTACATTAAGTACGTATTTAGCTCCAATAAGCTAGTTCATGTCTGCTGAATTTTCAGGTGATGCATTGTATGTTGTTTCTGAAGTATCTTTGGTCTGATTTCCTCCCCCCTCTGCAAATGTACCTAATCTGGGGGGGAGAAGGGAGAGCAGTCTGACAATGATAATGTTTGTAGGCTATCTGAAGGGTTTACTTGCTAGGGGATTAGATGACCAGGATTGTGAATTTGAGCTGATGTCTTTCAGTGTGACCTGTTGCACATTATCCACAAAGCATTTACAGAGGTTGCTATTGGTCTGTGTAGCCTCATCTGAACAAAAGGAGATGCTATCATCTAAGCTTTTTCTTCCTTATCTCTTGGTAGCATTCTGCACTGTGAACAGCTGAGAGTGTAATTTGACAGTACAAGTCTTAGAGGAGTTGAACTACAAAAAGTAACTAGTATTTACTAAGGAGGACTAAGTCTATTCATTATAGGTAAGTGAGAACAAAAATAACAAAATACTTCTAGTTCTTTTGCCATTGGAAGGAGTGGTGAATGTCAAGATTTCTGTCTTATGGTTAAATGTCTCATAAATTTGAAGATTCAGCTAATGCTTAACTGCTGCATAAAATTTTGGGAATTCTCCATCTAGAGCCATAACTGCTTTTTTTCCAGTAAGATGTGTGCTGCATTCTTACCTCTTTATTGTTCTGTAGCTCGACGTAAGCAGGAGAGACAACAGAGCTACAGATTTAGTGAAGGAAGAATGTTTCCTGCTCCACATTCTTGTTGATGAGAGGTACATTGTGGTACTTCCATTAGGAAGGACATGTGGCTGTACACAAAGGATTGTTAAATTATATTTCTCATTAGGTTTTTACATACTATGTTTATTATTGGGATTCAGTGTTAATTGCTTTGGGTCTCTTGGAGAATTTGGAAAGATACAGTAAAGGAAAAAAAAAACCCTTGCCTTAAAACTACTTGCCTTAATTAAAAACCCGTGCTTGCTTTTCAGAGTGTTTTTTAGGAAAATAATTGTTCTGTAATCACCATTTTAAAACTAAATTTACTCAAAATTTCTGATTAAAAAAATCTAAAATAATTTAATGATCGGATCATACACATTTTATGGTTAGTTATAGAAAGTCAATGTCTAACTAAATCAGAGTTATAGATGTGCTACAGGCTATTACAGCCATTTATAAAATTAATGTGTGATTCTTGAACACTATTTAGATTACTTCTGCAGACAGATCTGGCTCTATTCAAAGTTACATTAGCCTTGGCTAGTGAGGAGCAGTTGAACTACCTGCATAGTAGCTGACTTACCGAGTTAACTGGTTAGCCATGAGGTGAAATTGACATGCTCATTTGTTGACCATGGCTAAGGTCATGGCAACATGCAGGTTTCTGTTTAGTATGTGGTTCACTCCTATTTTATTTGTTCCACTCTGTGTTAAACCACTTCAGCTGAGTTGCAGTTTGCGTAAGAGATGATAGGTAACTCTTCCATATTCATTTATTGTTTTCTATGAGATTTAGTAAATGGAAAAACATAGAATCCAGTATGTTTTTAACTCCTCAGACTTGATTCTGTGTAATAGTAATAGCAATTCCTTATAACTTCTAGGAAGATTATTCTTTGAACTTTCTGAAAGGCATGAAATCTTTTCTGTGAGCTGTGTCATCCTTATGGTTATTTTGGGGAGTAAAACTTACTTAGCTTTAGAATGGAGGTATGTAACAAGAAATATGGCTACATTCCCTTGTTTTGTGGAAATCTTTTTGTGCTCAGATTCTAGGTTTTGAAGTGAGGCAAGTGTGAATGAGCTAAGATGAAAGCACAGCTCTCCACGGATTGTCTCCTTCCAGCTTTCCAGGTGATTTCTGACTGAAGGTTGTCCTGAGTTGCTCTGTTTTTCTCCAACTCTCTGAAACTCCTTTGTACTCTAATGACCATAGTCCTGACAGGGTATTTCAAGAAACAATAGTGGGCAGGTAAATCTGTAGAGGTTTTGGTGCACTGGGTCTGTAGTTATGTGGAGGTGAGAGAGGCTTAGGGTTTTCCAAACCTTGGAGTGGTTAACAGACTTTGGGTTTTGTGACTAAAGTACATTTCAGTAGCAAACTTATGTCCAACCAAGGCAGGGTTTATTTGCAGTAGACTGAGAATTAGAGGTGATCCTACAAAGCAATAGCATAATTTATCATGCAAGTGGTGATTATGGTTTATGGAACGGAGCTTCTCGTAATATTTTAAAGGTTGTGTTTTTATGCTGATTCAGTTGCAGCTGTTTGGTGTGAGTTTTTTTTTAATGCTGTTGTTTCAAGTCATCCAGATGGTCGGTAGTCAAACAGTATAACCTTATGAACTTGTGCAGTCTGGGATATTCAGATTTCAGTTACCACCTTATATCAATAGTTCTTTGGGGAGGCAGGTCTTACTAAGATTTAAAGTTCAGATACCAAAATTACCTGCCATGATCCTTATACAAGCTACCGAGTCAAGTTGCCTGTCTTTAATGAGGCTTGAAAGTGTTCAGTATCTTCACTGTTCTTATTTTTAGTATGAATTTCTCCTGATTGAATTATGAAGAAACTGACATTTCTTGACCTGAGGGAAGAGCTAGACACAGGATCATGACTTCAGTGTAGCCAACAGCTTTCATGACCTAATGAAGGTACATTCTTCATGTGACCTCATCACAAGTTGTGTGTCGCAAACATATTTCAGGCAACTGAGATGAAGAGGTGCTTTAGGATTACTTTGCATGTGGAAGACTGCCTTTTAAGGGTTCCCACTGCTTGATTTCAGGATGACGTACTAGGTTATGTGGTTGGGACTTGGAACAGCTCAGTGCTGTAAATCTCAGCAGCTCTTAATGGCTTGTGCCCTCAGCACAGTCACAAGTTTGGGATACTCAAAAGTTCTTGTTGTCAGCATAGTTGTGTTGTTGATTACATGTTATGATTCAAGGATGGTAACTCTTCAGATACAGCTGAATGTCTTGAAAGCTCAACATCAACATGCTGACTGTCTGTAGCCCATTGAAACAAGGTTAACCTGGAGCCAGCAGTTTATTTTTTTCCTGTACTGAAAATAACTAATGTTTTTAATAAAGTATAAGATTTTTTTTCCCTATATTTTTTAATATGGGAAAAGATCCAAGGCAGAAAAACGGATGTATCTGGCAGATAGGAAACTGGAAGTTATGTGTTGGTCACCTATGGTAAAGGAAGGTCTGCGGGGGGGGGACAATTTTGATCAGAAATGCTAAAGCACTTGTTCCAAAGTTTATTTTATAGGAAGGGCAACATAGCAGGGTTTGGCCATTAAAAATGGCTTGAAGACATAATTGGGTGTTAATAGTGGGGATTGAGATGTTGATTGATAATATGTTAAGTCCTCTCATAAAATTAGCCATGTCATCTCCATAAACCAAGCTGCCTGGTCACAAGTGCATCTTTGTTTTATAGCTATGCTTCTGGACTCCCAGTGATCTGCTCTCATTGGCTAATATTTGTGTTTTGTTTTTTAAAAATATGTTTATTCTACATGAAGTACTTCTGTCTTTCATGTACTGTTTCAAAAGTTTTTTACGTACTCTGGTTACAACCTACTAGTATGGAAATGGTTAAGTTTGCTATAAAACCAAAGGAACAGAAGATGCTTAGGGCACTCAGTGCTATGTCGTGTCATGTTTTTTGCTTTTAGGTTTTTGTTCTCAAAGAATGCAAGAAATATGGCAGTTTCATAGAAATAAGAATCATCTAGCAGGGCATCACTTTTTAATCTAGGTGATCTAAGCTTGTTGAACGGAGTTACTTGCATTATGGCAATGGATAAAACTGATGGGTTTCACATTGCTGACTGTTACGCTGTTTCTGTATTAAGTATATTTTCTCAAATAGTCTGTTAACTGTCCTTCACAGAGTGTTAGAAAGTGCGTCTTTTCTGAGAACAAACATACAGATTATCTGTTATGAACATGGTATTTTTGTGCTACTTGGTGAAATCTAGTGCAAAAGTGGTCACTGAAAAAAAAGACTGTCTTTTAACCTACTTCTACGTTATTTTACTGGCCAAAAGGGAGAGGAATACCAGTTCTGTGCAGCTGTCTAGGTCTCCACAGACCCTACAGGCTGGGGACAGAGCGGCTGGGAAACAGCACTGTGGAGAAGGCCCTGGGGTGTCTGGCAGTGAGCTGAACATGAACCAGCAATGTGCCTTGGCAGTCGGGAGGATCAACAGTATCTCCTGGGCTGTATGAACAAGAGTATAGGCAGGAAATTGAGGGAAATGATTATCTCACCCCTCTCCGCACTCATTAGGCAACAACCACATCTGTGTCTAGTATTGCCCTCTCCCTCCCGCCGTTATCGGAAAGATGTTGGTAAACTGGAGTAAGTTCAGCAGAGGGCCACTAAGACAGTCAGGAGCTGGAGCACGCACGTCTGTGAGGAGACACTGAGGGACCTGGGCTTGTTCAGTCTGGAGAGGAGACAGTTTTGGGGGGTCCTAACAGCAGCCTTTCCAAACACCTACAAGGAGGTCATCAAGAAGATGGAGCCAGGCTTTTTGCAGCAATGCGTGGTGGAATGATGAGAGACTGTGTTGAGAAGTTGAAACAAGAGAGGTTTAGACTGGAGATAAGGAAAATCTTTCTCCCCATGAGGATGGTCCAGCAATGCAGCTGGGGCGAAGCGAGGTTTTGCCATCTCTGTTCTTTGAGAATTTCAGGCCCTGAGAAGCTGGTCTAATGCCAAGTCTGTGCCTGGTTTGGGAAGGAAGTTGGACTTGAGAGCTCCTGAAGTCCCTGGCAGCCTGAACTATAGTGTAGTTTTCCTTGTGATTCTTGCTCTACAGCAGAAGTTCCTAGACCGTGGTCTCGTTTGTCTTTTTCTTATTGACCAGTTCCATTTCTTAGGACTGCAATTGAATCTTCATCTCTGGAAGTAAAAGAGGAGAGATAGCGTCTAGAGCTAAAGTCACAAAATAGTTGGCTTGAGATAGACCATAAGGACATAGTTTGGGTACCCAGAGACGATCTCCCTAACAACACAGAACTTTCATGCTCCTTTTTCCTTCAGTGCATTACTACAGTTATTTTGGTCCAACACTTTATTCTCTGGATTTCAGAAACTTTGGACTGGACATAGAGTGGGTTTCATGCATTTATTTATAAAATACTTTACAATGGACCTTTGAGAATTTTCACTGGAGCCCTGCAGAAACAAAAAGAATAGCAGCAGAGAAAACTTCAATAGAAGGAAAACAAATTTGTTAGGTCTCTTCAGGAGAAGGCAACTATGAACAAAGGGATTTAAAAAAACAAGAAGGAAAGACCTTTTTTGAATACCTGGCAAAACCAAACCCCAGTTGTTGATTTCTGTGGACCTTTATTTGTGTGTATTTATTAGGGTCTTAATTTGCAGTTGTTAATCCTTTTGTTGCAGCAAAAGAGGAAAATAAAAAAAAAAAAAAGAGGAAAACCAGAAAACTTAATTTTTTTGTTGGAAATTGTTTGAAATTTTTAAATAAGTTGGATAATTTCCTTGCTTTGTCAAGACTAGTCCAAGGGTGTTGATGAAACATTCTATATTTTCCTAACTGCCTGGTGATTTGTAAGAGGTATTCAGCAAATGCAATGACCAAGAATCTGAATAGGGGCTTTTTTTGTGATGAGGATGTCTAAAATATTTTCCTATAACTCAACTATATTCCTTTTAGTTTCAATAAGAACTGGATTGTGTCCAAAAAAGGATTTGGAAGGTAAGGATGATTGGTTTCTGAGTGTCTGTAAAGAGGTGTTTGTGAAGAAAAAATGTTTGCTTTATCATATAGCTGCAAATATAAAATGAGTAGCAATGATGAAGATGAAGAGTGATGGTCTAAGGAAGTGCGTATGGCAGTAACTATTACCGGTGAAATCAGAAAATTAGTTTCATAATCAATGGGTCTATTGATTGAAGTGGTTCTCTTTGGGTTTTTTTGTTTGCTTTGTCTGGGGTTTGGTTATTGTGGGGCATAGAGATGTTGAAGTCCGTAGTGAATTTAATGTATGTCTTGTTCAACGTTCCTTGAGGGATAAGCAAAGACATATTAGTAATTGGGATAAATATAGTCTTGATAATCAAGGCAGTATTAGAAAGTAATCCCTTTATTGAAATGCAGATGTTTCATTGTTAGCTGAATCAAATTCAATCATTAAGGTGTAAGCAAGCAAATACATTATTCAGAACCTGATCTTGATTTTTTTTTCATAAGTTGTTAAACTTACCTCCCTCAAATTGGAAAATTTCAGTGGGAGAGGGATGTAAGATTTCCCTTAAGTGTTTGCAGTGCATTTTTTCCTGGGAAAAATCCTTTTTCTGGTTGAACTAAATAACTGAATGCACAGTAAAACTTGAAATATCCTAAAAGATCTAACAGCATAGCATAGTCAGTACTTTTTTCAAGTACCTCTATTCTGCCGTGCTTGTCTTTAAGAATGTTCCTGTCAAGTACAGTAACATGTCTGACTTTTGCAAGTCAGCGATTAAAATGAATACCAAGAAAATTAAAGTGATATAAATCTTGCTGAGCAAAACAGAGCTTCAATAAGAAAAACAAATCAAATAATCTTTAACGTGTCTCGAAAGTTATATAAGTAGTATTTAGTGTTGTGTATCATAGTTTAGATTTTTGTGTTGCCATATTATACATGAGATAGCTAATGGTATCTATTTGATAATGTTATTTTACTGTTACTGGGCAGTTATGAGTAACAATGAAATGATAGGTTGCATAGTCTTACATCTTTATTTTAAGACTTAGAAATCAAGTTCAGTTTCTGCTGTTCATGACATGTACCTTTAAATATTGCCACTGAATGTACTTTCATATTTGAATTGTTTTCTGATTCTCTCTGTGCAGTAGCATGGAGCCTAATAAAACAAATCTTACTAAACAGTTATAAAATCAGTCAACATTACCTTTTCTAAAACTAATCTTTGAAAGTAGTATTTACATTACCTTTTTTGTCAGATAATATGAAAATTTCTGTTAGGAATGTTCTGTAATGTTAGAGGCCAGAAAACAAGCAAACAAACATGCTTTGGATCCAGTTGTGCAATTCTTGATATTCCATTTGTACTGTAAGTGCAATTACCATAAACATAGAGATTTGTTAACTGTTCACTGTTGTATAGTACTAGCTTGATTAATGACACTTTTGGTTTTTATAATTAATTAATTTCCTCTAAAATTTTTTTTGTTAGTGCATGCCAGTATGTTGTTCAGTATTCATTACTTCATTTGGGTTTTTAATTCTTATTTTTTTCTATCTCAGTGGTTTTTCTTTTGAGTGAAAAAAGTCATACTAGATAATCCTAGCTAATAAGAACCATTATGCATGTTTTTTCCACAATTTTATGTTTTCACATGCTTTCTAGAGTCAACCTGAACTAAGAGCTTAGAGAACTGTTTCTCTGAGAGACGTGCAGTGATAAGTAAGGAAGATTTGATCATTTTAGAATATTGTTTATAAATTGTCTATATGCCTGTAATCTGAAAACAAACCTTGAAGTGGTTGTTTTTAAGTCACACATGGAAAAAAATAAAAATATTGGTATCTGTCCAGGAAACGTAAGATAAGACTTGTTCAAATCACTATCTTTTAAGGTGCTGAATGCTGTTGGGTTGGAAAAGCAAAACAAAACACAGAGTTTGGAACGGAGTGTCTTTTACTGCAAGATGAACAAAAAGCCATGTGGGAGTTTTGTGACATCTTTGGCCTATGAAGTTGCCTCATACAACTACACTCAGATGGCAAAGGACATGGATACTTTTATCATCGGTTACCATCTGTCTTTGGTTTTTTTGGTATTCTTTTACCAAAGCAGAATGAGATTGTTTATTTTATTTCCTTTTAAGCTAACTTTAATACAGTATTAGGAAAGTGATAATTTAATTTTACAATTAGTGTACTTTAAATATATGGATACAAAGCAAGGCAGTAGATTTTTAAAGAGATACTTAAAATTCAGATCATGAGGCAGGGTGAAGTGTGTCTTTAGGACATAAAGCAGTATTTTAAAATAAGGTAGCTTTTTGTAAATGTGTTCTCAATTTTGAAATTTCTATGTGGATACTTGTTTGAAAGTTTTCTTTGTATATACTTAAAGATTGGTTGTTCATTTTCTTTTCTTTCTTTTCCTTTCTTTTTTACTAGACAGGAAATTAAAGTATATACCACTCTTTAAATCTTCCTTTATGTCAACATTTTTTTTCTGCCTTTGCAGTTTATGATTTAGTCTTTTTTTGCTGCCTTATTATATTACCATTGATGGCAGTGATACCTGTTATGTATATTTTGTAATTACAATTATATTTTCAGTATTTTTGGCACTCATTATTAAGCTCTGCAGTTCAGTATCCACTCTTTTTTCCTGTTCCTTGTTGGATGCTTGGCTTGCATGTGGTTTAATATTTAACAGTTTACCTGATATAGTGGGGTATGACAAGGCTGCTAAGCATCACACACTGCTGACATACATCCGGCTGGGTGGTAGGAATAGCCTACAGCTACTGTTCTCTGCTTCCAGGAACTGCATGATTCTTTCTTTGCCAGCAGCCACTTTGCTTTCTTGTTTGCCAACCTCTAGCTTTCTCTCACAGTGCTTTAACCTGCTTCATGTCAATGTACACAAAACTGACACTTAAAACATATATTCTGAAGAACATTCTTTTAGCCAATTTTATAGAATTGGAAAGAACATGTAGTGAGAAGTTCAAAATCTGTTTCATTTACCAGCAACCTGAGAAAAGGTAAATCTCCAGACTTTGAGAAAAAGATCATATTGAGGAGTGGGAAGCTCCGAGCATATCTTAAAGTAGGAAAGTAAGATCTTGGGTCGTTCAGGGTGGGGTTTTTTTTGGTGGTTTGATTTTTTTTTTTTTTTTTTAATCACTTTGAACTTATAAAAGTGTTCTTACTTGACACCTACTAAGATTTTAGAATGACAGAGCTAAGCTCCCACACCTGGTAGGACTGACTGAGTAGCTGCTGCTGCTTGCTTGGGTTTGTCAGAATCTGTCCTGGAAAACATATATCCAATCCTCCAAGGTAATTAGAGGCTAAATTTTGAAAAATTTGTGTGACTAATTCCAAGGTATCATAATTTATTATACTCTTTACAGCCATAATTTTCTACACTTCTTTCCACACATAGTTGTTCTTTGGTCAAAGTTGTGAGCAGTTTATCCACAGTAGTTTTTAAATATTTAAATAAGCCTAACCATATTGATGAGCTTTAAGGTACTCGCTCGGTGTTGCTTAGCTCAGGAAAAATGGAGCGTTAAGATTTGAAATGTTCAGACTGGGTAACTGTGTTTCAGTTTGGAACTCTTTTATACTAGGATGAGAAGTTATGTGTGTTTAGAGATCCAGGTTTCTTTAAGAGTTGTTCTAGATTCTCCCAATCCTTTATATTCATAGACGTATAGTCATATGTATGTTCATAGACATATGACCTTTATAGTCGTATACGTATTTATAATCCTTTATATCATTTATATGTAATAACTTTTAATCTGTTTTCATATTTGAGTGCATTATCCATACACAGAGGCATAAAGATTTTTTCTTATAATTTACAATCATGATTTTCGCTTCACATAGGAGTGTATTATTTTGATAACATTATGTTGATGATTTAGACTATGATTTTAATTACTGTAATGACAAATTAAAGTTTTCAGTTGAAATATAACAAATTAAAATTAGCTGCCTTTGTTATTGATCATTTATAGAATATACAAGTCTTATTTAAGGCCATCCTTTTATGGTTGAAGATCGGAAAAGAATACCATCTCCTTTCATATAATTGATTATAATATTGAAAAACCTTTGCAACTTAAACTTTGTCAGAATTTTTAGTAACAGATACAAATACATTATTTTTACAGCCCCATGCATGTACAAAGTGAAAAAGACACAGTTTTTATTTCACTGTTGTCACTGTTCCTCTAGCACTTGGTCTTAAGGTCTCCTAAGTCTGTTATTTCTGAATATGAAATTTTTAACTCTCATGGTCCTGAAAATTTTACTACCTGTTGCAAGTGGTAAGTGAGGTGATTGAACAAAATAATGTAGTTTTGATAAATGAAGATATTAAGAATGTGTTACATTTCAGTAAGAATTATAAACAATTTACTGTAACATATCTAGTCTTGTTTATTTTTAAGTGAAATACAGTTTTATTATGGTAAATTTTGCACACTTCTGGCCTCTCTGTATGGTCAGTGTAATGTACAGTCCACCAATTTTACAGCTGTTCTGAGGATATATGGACAGTGTCTTTAAAAACGTTTTTGCTTCTCTTTAGCTTTAAAGTAGGAAAGGGTGAGATTTTCCAAAAGCTGACAACGGTTACTTTATATGCATTAATTCCAACTATCTTCCCTGCTTTTCACTACTAGCTTTCACTTGCACCTCAGCTAATGGCTGTTCCTCCACATATACTTTACATCTCTTTTCCTGATCACTCTCTTAGGTGCTTGGCCTTTTACAGTTATTCATCCTGCCTTTGTTCTTTTCTTTGTCTTCCACTTCTCCTTCATGCTGCTTCTGCTTTAACTGCAGGAGTAGTGGGGATAAAGGAACAACAATTTCTCAATCATTGACTTTACGGCTAAACACCGTAATAGATTTGTGGGAAAGCAGAAAATCGTAGCTTCAGCTAGTGGTGTGTTTACTGATCTGAGGGTATGGTGTCAGTAGTCTGTATGTGGAAAATGAGTATGTGAGCAATTTATGCATTGTTAAGCAGTATCTTCAGAGAAATTTAGCAGTTTAGTTGAGTCACAGCTAAAAGCCTGATATTACCAGTTTCTAGTAATGAAGTTTCATGGGTATGCCACATTTAAATTACTGTTGGAATTTGTGCATTTATGACAACTTATTATTGAAGTAGCTGGGGTTTAAGTATCATAAAATATGTATCTATTTAAATACATGCAGGCAAATAACAGCTTTTTTTCCCTGTATCTTATTCGTAGCATTGCTGAGAACTTTAATCTTCTAAAACTACTGATGGGTGAGAGGAACTATGTATGAATATTTTTTTTTTCTTTTTAAAGATACAATGAAATGAAAACAACAGTATAATGGAAAATGTTCCGATATGTGAAATGGTTAACAACATATATGCCACTTAGTTTGGACGGCTGGATGTATGTGTATTATATATGCATGAAGCAGCTGTTCGGTATGTATATATATTTGCACATACAATGTATGTGTATGCAGAGTGACAGTGTGTATGTACATATATCTCTTTGTTTATGTATATAGGGAGTATGTAGAACCAAATATAGTCCATTTACATTAAATGATTTGACATCTAGAAGAAACTAGTGGAAAAGACTTTCTGCAGGATCCCTACCCCCATGCACTGTTCCTGAAGGCTGAAACAACCTTTTTAAGCAGTTCTGTGTGCATTTTCTCTGGTAAAATTGTGGTGGTAGTGAATTATACCCTAAGAGTAGGGGTTCCAGAGTTATAGGAGACAACATTAACTTTTTAAATCAGCTTGGTAATGTGGAACTGTCTCCTAGAGCTAATTTGATACTTGCCGAGGGAACATTCAGCTTGCACAACTTCCTTAAATGGCCAGTCCTACAGGTGAGATATCTTCTGTAATAAAGGATGGAGGAATGCTAGGTTAGGCCTTAAGCTTATTATGGCCAGATTCTGGTCAAATTTCTTTTATCGAGCTGTCAGTGAAGACAACCAGGGAGTCTCGCTAGATTTAATAAATCAGGGCCCTGTTCTGTTTTGTGTAAACAAAACATTGATGTCTGCAGGCTTCATTTGCTTCAGTGACATTGAAGGGGATATCTACTTATGAAAGGTCATTTAAGGAAAAATGGCAGATGGACATAGCTTTGGATCTGTGCTCTCTTTGTCAAAGTCCTTCCTGTCTCTAATAGATCTTTAAGCAACACTGAAGCACGTAACAAGCTCTAACAAAATGTTGACTGTAAAACTTAGTTCAGATAATCAATACCTAGTTTTTAATTGCAAAGCAGTAGGTAGTTTTACAGCATAACATGCTTAGATTGCTCTAGCTATATCTCTGTTGATGTTTTCCAAGCTGCCTGTCAAGTTTGAGGTCCTGACCACTAGGGTAACTTCACATTGCAGCGATCTTTTCTTTATAAAAGTGTAAAAAGTAAACTAGCAATGGTGATCATACTCAGTAAGTCTCTAGTTTTATGGTTTTGGCTGGAGAAATTGATGGAACGTGTTTGATCGTGATATTTGGTTGTGGACTCTACTAGAGTAGTGACTGTCAACTTTACCAGGCTAAATCCCCCAAGTATAGGGGATAAGGCAACTTCTTTGTGATGTGGGTCTTATCCTAACGTAGGTGAGAAGTTTGACTTTGCTTTAGAAAAAGATTCTGCAAGCTTACAAATTCTGGAGAAGAAGCAAAGTTCCAGTTAGAAGAGTTTGTATTCATGAATGCATTCCGATGATGTTTGCTGTCTTACCTCCAACCCTCTGAGATTTTTTGTCTTTAGAACAATCTTCATATTTCCTATTGTTCTCAAGGTCCTCTAGAAAACTTCAAGCACTAAGTAGTGTGAAGCATTTTGGGAAGGACAAACCCTAACATTTCTGCATCTGACTTCTGGAATCCATACAATGCTACTGGTTGTTATAGTTACTTTACAGACAATTAATCTTAGCATTTCCAGTAACTTCTGGTACAGTGTGTTTCTTTCTTAGCTTTGTACTCTTAAGGAAACGTGGTTTGGGTTTTTTCCTGATACAACTGTCCATCTTATTCAAAAGAGAGATAGAAGTTTCAGAAAAACAGACACCAACAAAATAATTAGTTTGGGAAGGTAAGCAAAAATGTATACTAGCACTGAAGAAAAGGCAGTCACAACTCATTTTACGCTCCTAGCATCCTTTTGAGTCATTCAGCAAACACTCACAACCTGTGCTGGTGTGTTGTAGTATGGATCCATTCAAAGGACCAAGCTGGAGGAAATGCGGCTCTCCTAATTCTGGTGCTGTAGAACAACTTGTTCTTTGGCGCAGGCTGGAGCAGCCTCAGATCATTATAAAGAGTTGAGAAAAGCCATAATTAGCTCTTCTGCATGTCATTTCTTAGCCATTCTCCAGCAGATTTGCAAAAATATTGCCGAAAGAAGTGAGTCTGCAGAGATGAACGTAGATGTCTAATTTGGCTTACATAGTCTGTAAATGTGACAAAGACGTACAAAGGTAGAACACAGTTGAACTGCGAAGTCTTAAAACCAACTTACAGGCCTGTTGGACATCTTTTGATGAAGAGAATAGGTACTAAGAATTATTCTGCCATTGTAAAGTAATTTTTAGGGCTTTCTTTTTTTTTTTTTTGAGGTCCCCTTTTATGATCCAGAGTATGAAACTTAATGTATTGTTCTGTCAAAGTTTATTATAAAATATCTGTACAGAGCATGTTGTGCAGCTCCATTGTACTAGCTGCTGAAAGTTAAACTTTGAAGGGTTTTGAAATTTACGGATTTTAACTTTGCTAATTTAAGTAATGAATTAGAGGAATTATTGCTGTTTACTTTGCTGTAGCATGCAGTAACGATCAGATATATTTCTTTTGTGTAATTTTTCTGGTTCTGTGTTTGTTTACGTTGTTCAAATCTGTCATTGTAGCTTTTTTTTAAGGGTATGCCTGGAGTTGGGAGTTGACTGAGCTAAGTGTTCATCTGTTTAAACTGGTTAGAGCCATAGGAGGCGGCCTGTGATGTTTTCAGTGCTTCTGAGCCTGAAAGTGCTGCATAACCCTTTTAGGTTGCGTGGCAACAGCCTCCTAGCAACGATGATGGATTGAATTTCCAATAGTGACCAGGCCGGATGTAATAATAAAGCAAGAGTACAAACAGTTATCATGGTTTTCTTTTCACAATAAAACTGTCTGAATTTCGGGAGAGTCAGTTTGTGAAAGTGGCGAACCTCTTTGCAAAATTAAGGTACATTTGAAAAGTTGTGATACTGAAACCCTGACAAAGCTGCTTAGAATGAGTGACTTTGAAGTCTAGTAGTTTGAAACATAGGAGAAAACAAAGAAACACTGAATAAGTTATCAAGGAAACAGAGTATTTAATACCCGCTTTAAAAGGCTTGTAAATCTCAACTTCTTTTATAAATTGATCTGTACTGGAACTTCATAGAAGTCCCTAGCTATACAGGTAGATTCATATTATGGAAGGAATGTGGTCAGTCACACTATTAACGAAGTTGTAAAAGAGACTTCCCCAAAGGAGGTTATTCTGTAATTGCCTCCTATTTGAATTCGCAGTGTCTGTCTTTGAAGCATGTGGTATCAGCTACTGCTGGAGAGTGGTTGCTAGTCATAGTCAGGCTTTTCTGAAGTTAGTATTTGCTCTGTTATCTTCTCGTGATTCAGGTCTCAGGTACTATGTAGCAGTTCTAATTTTTTGGAGACACATGTTGATATAAAAATCCGTATACAAAGATCTTCTTTTGTAAGATGCACAGTAAAGTAGGTTGTTTTAGATCATTAGAATTCTAACATGTTTAGAAAAGTTTGGAAATGTCTTGTGATGATACAGTGAAAAGGGGTAGTGAATAAAACTGAGTAATTGCCAGACAAGGTTGTTTTATATCATACCAATCTGTCAGTATTTCATGTTTTGAAGACCTGTTATGTATGAAAGGTAGAAATATATGGGCAAGCAGGTGATTTGGGATGAGAGACAGAAATTATCTCACAGAATAGTAGTAGATGTCATTCTGAATGATTATGTTTGAGTTTAAATGTTTTGACTTGGGTGAGCTGAAAATTGAAACACTGTTGATTAAAGATGTAGATCTACACTAGAAAAATGTATCTTCAGTTTCTGTGTCTGCTTTTGGGAATGGTGGTTGAAGTGTCACTATGGTAAAGGCCGGTTATTTTAACAGAAAGCCTAAGTTAGTTATTTGTAACCTGTTATATTCCATGAAGATGGCACTATTTTTGTTCTGAATTCGTGAAAGCTATTCTAAGAGTATAGAATTTATGTCTTTAGTTATTAATACAAGGGGCAACTCTAGGGGCTACAGAGTGTAGAAGAAGAAAATTGTAAAATGTAAACAACTAGGTTTTACAGACTTGACTTGGGTGTTTCACTGTATTCCACTGTTTCAGTAGTTTCAGATGTTGATCAATAGTGTTTTCTTTTACCATAGGAATTTTAAAACCTGAATTCTGAAAAAAGCTTTTCTTCTAAACGGACCTCTTAAATCTGACTGTGTAGATAGTATACTCCAGCTTAAATGTTCATCTCAGAATGCTTTTACTCCACATCGTTTAACACTGGAATCTTCACTGCAAAGGGCATTAATATGGTGACAGAGGGGTATTTTGGATATATTCAACAAAACAAGATGGTTTTATATCTTTGTATTTGAAAATTATATTAAAATGTGGCCTATATAAATCCAAATCTAGAAAAATATCTTGAAAACATAGTTGGGTTCATCTGAGCAGTCTATAGGCAAACTGCTCAGCTGGTGCTAAGTTTCAGGTATGTGATGTTTGTTAGTTTAGAAGTTAAACGCCAGTCTGAACAACATGCTGAATTTGTATAATGTTTGTAACTTAGTATCAACTCATTTAGACTCTGGAATTTTAAAAAACTGATTTAGCAGTGTGATCTAGTCTGAGCATGATACCTACTCAAAAGTATTTCAGTAGGATTTGCGGATTGCTAACTAGGTTTGTGCATTACACAGCTATTTATGTGGTAAAGTAGCTACTTCTACCACAGCTGGAGAGCTAGGGGAGTTTGAAAGATTTAGGAAAACTAGAGGTTTATAATTTAGAAAGAGATTAAAATCTGATAATGAAATTTGAGCTAGTATATAGAAAGCAGAAATTCAAAAAACCAAGAACATACCTTTTACAGTGTTCAGATTCGTAGATAATACCCTTTTAAAGGTGTTTTTACTGAGTTGTTTATGTATACAGTACAGTTATGACATTTTCAGAGAACCCTGAATCATTTTAACCTCACATGATAAGAAATAGTATCCAGTTTTTATTATGGCAAATACATATTCCCAAATCATGTAGATTACTTTCAGAATGTCTATAAGGATCTAAGTTATTTTTCAGAACTAGAGTTATTATCTCTGTTCAACTCCCTGTGCCCCTTCTCCCAAACAGCTGGATTTCTGTATATTATATTGGTGCTTATCTTTATTTCTAACCAGAAGATGTTGCTTAGAATATTTACTTCCTAATATTTTTCTTATTGGACAAACCTGAATAACTGTATTTGCAAGTTAATGCTTCCATTGCATCCAGACCTAAACTATTAGGCTGCTTGCTTCATGATTTAAAAAACAAACAAACAAACAAAAAACCCCAAACCAAAACAAAAAAACCCACCCACAAACAAACAAACAAAAAATACCCCCAAAAAAACCCAAACCCGACAAAACAAAAAAAAACCCCAAAACCAAAAAAACCAAACCCCACTTTCCCATTCAAAACAAAAAAGCAAGGGTTAGATAATGCGCTGTGCCAAATATGATAGTAATCAGTGTTTCATTGCTTCCTATGTTTTCAGTGGAGTTCAAGTGAAAATGGCAACTGAATGGATACTTTGCATTTCTTAGAACTTTACCATTTTTATAAAAGTGAAATTTAAAAAAAATCAGTATTTAAGACAGTAACTAAAAACTGAGAAGTCAGAAAAACAATTGTGTGTAGAGTGTTGTAGGACGTAACAATGGCAAATCTTAGGAACTGAGGAACAAAAAGGAAGGTAGAGCAAAGAGAAAATAAAATAGGCTTATTCCTGACTTTATTTCTTTATTTTTAAGTATAACAATATGTAAGCTTAGGAAATTAATTTAAGTGTTTCAAAATGTAGAAAAATAGTCTGTGAGGAAGTAAACCAGTGAAGTTTGAAGGACAGTAGAAAACAGGAAGTTTGGCAAAAAATCTGTGTAGTCTGTTTGCCTGTGCGTCTATCTCTTCAACAGAATTTCCATGCAGTTTAATGTGTTGTGGCATTGCGCTATGTACTTCTAATTTCTTTTTTAATTACTTCTGTTGATATGCAAATTTATTTCCAGCATTTTCCGTTTCATGTAAGCATGTTTTATTTTCGTATTGATTTAGTGAAAGCACAGTTGTACTGAAGTTGAAATTATTATTTATCGTTTTTATTTAATGTCTGTATGTTGAAAAGCATAGTTTGAAATAATTGGCCAGACACCAATTCTGAAACAAACTTTTCATCTACTTTCTGTTTAATTTTTGTAGCAATGTCTTCCTTTCTTCAATACACTAACCATGACTAAAATAACAAATGCAAACAATGTTTGTTTATGTAGTGTTAGTGAAATGCTGTATTACAAGATGTTTAAAAATACATGGGGTTTTTTATGGGTAAAGAAAGAGTTTTGAGTAGTGAACGTTTTCAAGCAAAAACTTATGTTGGCATTAAATGTACTTGTGTGAATGACTACAAGATGTAATTAATTTTCTGGGACCCAGCTGCTATTTATATGCCACTACACCATGTATGATATTCTTCCTGAATGAATTTACCAATATACAATATTCACTGTGAGTTCATATACTGTATTTATGGCACAATTAACTGCTGAGAAGAGTGAATAACATAAATGAGCTGGTTTTCTGCTTAATTAAATACTTAAGACCCAACTTAATGGGCCTGCATCATGTAAACATAGCATTTAATCAGATATAAGTACAGAATGCTGTTTGTGCATTGAAGCTATATTTGTGTATGTTAGTGTCTCTCTTCTTGATATGCACTTGAAGATTTTAAAGTGACTCGTATGGGAAAGGTAGGTGTGGGAAGCTACAATGCAGTATTCTTGTGAATCAGCCCTGCTTTTAACTAGAGAGGACAAAGGTGTACAAAAACAATCTTTGCTGTTGACCTTTTGAAGATGTAGATGGAATTTTCAAGTTGGTAGATTTATGTCAGTTCAAAAATGATAGATAATGTTTCAGGAAATGGGCAAAACAAAATGAGTTCCCTTGTGAACCTGGGACAAGTACAGAAAGGATGCAGCATTTTCAGAACACCATTGGACATTTGTGCAACTAGAGAACTATTAAAAAAATTATTTGGGAAATCTTCAAGGAAGAAAACTCCTTTCCATCGTGCGGGTGTATCTCTCTTGACTTAACGAAATGTGAGCACTTATGTTTTCTCTACTGTGTGTGAAGCCAGGTCATTGTTAGGTTCAAGTTCAGGACAGCATTTTCTGATTAGAAAAGAATCTTGTATTTAATTGCAAGAACACTTAAGTGTGTTTGTGTGCCTGCTTTCCAGTTGTCCGGAAGACAATCTTCTTAATGTTTCTAGCTTCTCAATTGCTAAGAAGTGACCACATATTTCAACAACTAAGGAAGCCAAACAGGTCTATTGGGTTATGATATTAATACAAAAAAAATATAAAGAATCTTCAAGTATAATGTGGGTTAATTTTTAATATTGTATGTTTATAGTACTGACCTTGGAAGGGGATCTGGCAGTTTATATGTGACTTATATTATCCAAAAGAGAAATAGTAATTGCAACAGAGGCCTCAGAAGGTTTGACTGTATGCACATAGTAGAGATTAGAGTAGAGATGGATAAGAGTTCAAAGGTGCAAGTGAAGACTGACATATACCCAGAAGTTGCAGGCTTTCCTTTGGCTTGCCTTTAGGTTGAGGAACCTATGTTCAACTTTGAGTAAGCGTTGCAAAGTTCAATTGTGACTGGTATTTATGCAGATATTTAAACTCTTTTTGAAAGCGGTGTTTGGTGTGTGTGTTGTACTGGGAGCCAACAAAAACTTAACTTAATTCTTGACCAAGTTTCTTCTTCTGGGCACCAAAAATTGTGTGGTCCATTGTGCAATGCCTGATTGGATATACTAACCTCCCTGGTGTGCATTGCAGTTACAGGCTTCTGTTAGATGAATAGTCCTTGTTTAGGCCTCTGGCAGTGGAAGTCTAAAGTAGACGAGAGCAGTTGCTTTAAAAGGAGTAGTTGCCATCTTAATCCAACTGTTTCCTTGAGTTTTTATGCTGAGGAGGGGTATCTGCATTTATGTGCACATGTGCTTGTGCTTGCTCTTTCCTGCTCACTCATAATTCAGGTACTTTTGGCAGTGCTCCCCAGTGAGCTAGTATATGATCTGCTGCTCATGTTAGATTATTGTTGTTGGATTCTCTTCCCTTAAATTCCTATGTTTTGAAAGGCATCACCGTGGGATTTCTGAAAAGTAATCCTTCAGAATGTGCATATTTTACTTTTATTACAAGGGTTTTCAGTACTGGAAAATTCTGAGGTGCCCAAGCTTTACAAATTTTCTGTGGTATTTTGCTATATTTCTGGCAATTGAGAATCTCTCAGGTTTCTTTAGGCTTCAGACAAGGAAAATACTGAAGGCATTTGGAAGCAAAATGCCAAAGAATACTGTAATAAATAGGAGGATATCTAAATAATATAGCTAAATAAGTCATATTGCTTCATTTTCTTGTACTAGTTAATTGTGTTTCATTTTGTTGATATTTTTAATAGACCTTTTGACTATTCTGAAAATGCTGACCATGATTAAACAATGTTAAATGTAATTCTCAGGACAATATAATTTTTGTTGCTACCTATTTTGTATGAGTTTATTGATGAGAAAGTTGCTGTTAAGGAGTTCTCTTTCAGGAATTTTCCAGATATAGGGTGTGAATTGCTGTCTCTCCGGTTTTGATTTTCGAAGCATACTAGAACAAAAAGTCCTGTGTTTGGAACTTCACTAACGTGTAGATCTTTTTAGAAGCACAGAAATTTCGTGTTACAGTGATTGAAGGTGCTGACCTATAAGGCAAACTTTATTGTAATTTTCTCTTAGTTGAGCATGGACTGTAACTACCAAGCCAAAATCACAGTCAGTAACACAAGGTTATTCACACCTTGTGAAAATATGCCATTCAGTTCTTATATGTGTGTGAGAATAGCAGTGATACCACTTTACAGTCATTTACATGGTTGAAATAAAAAAAATTTAAACTTGGAATCATTAGATAAATAATACTGTAATTAATTGAAATGTCAGTAGCTAGGGCTGGTTTTTTTCTTTTCTATAGAAGACACAATCTCTTTTGAACTTGAAGTTTACATTGACGTGACAAATGTGATATTAAAATCAATATGGCTGCTTTTAATAATGAATTGGCATGCCAGTGCTCTTATTAAAAAAAGTAGCAAACATAGGAAGTATCTGCTGCTATTATTTCAAAATAATGTTACTTTGTTAACTGCATTAATGCAGTAAAAAAAATAGTGGTGTAGGTTCAGACATACGCCAGTCCTTTTAAACAACTCCTGCTTCCTTAAATTGTTTGGCTAAGTTACTGAATCAAAGTTTATTAACATGTGAATTGTGCCATGTGTTTGAGTTTGGGTTTTTTTCCAAATAAGTTTCAATACTATTTCAGCTTTCTTTGTTATTGCTGTTTTTAATATCTGAAACAAAACCGTTGTAGTGTTTGGAAAAAAAAAAAAATCTTTTACCAGGTAGCGATGCCCTGAATGTTTAGTGTTTGGCTCACAGATCATACTGTTGGTCACTTCTGGCTGCATACTACAGTTCTTTCCTGTGCTTGTTGCTTTCATTCTGTATTTCTTCTTCAATATGTGAGACAAATGTGTAATGGGTAGAGTTGTTTAGTTTCGAGTTGAATAAGGAAAATATCATTCAGACAGCAGCTGTATGACTAAAACTATTGTGATGTCACAGTCCTACATACCCTGCAATGAATTTATCACAAGGGAACAGCATATCATTATAAGAAGTAAGTTGCTTTAAACACTCTCTTCAGGGACTACTAAATATTGAAATGTGTGGAAGGGAGAGGAGGGAATGAAATGTCCAGATAGTAGTTGAAGATAAGTTCTGCTGGTGCAATTCGAGGCAGATCTGTTGGAAAAGGACATGGAAAAGGCCAGAGTACCCAATGAATTCTTCACCTTGGTCTTTATTGGTAAGACCTGCGTCCAGGAGTTGCAGATACATGAGACCAGTGGGAAAGCCTGGGTCAAGGAAAGCTTGCCCTCTGTGGAAGATGATCAGGTTATGACCGTTTAAACAAATAGGACATACACAAGTCTGTTGTACCTAGTACAATGCACATAGGAACACTGAGCAAGCTGGCCAGTGTCACTGGCAGGTCACTCTTGATTGTGTTTGAAAGGTCATGGTGATCAGAGGAGGTTCCTGAGGACTGGATGAAAGCAAAGGTCTCCTGTCTTCAAGAGGAAGATCCAGGGGACTACAGACAGAGCATCCTTACCTTAATTACAGAGAAGGTAATGGAGCAAATAATCCTGGAAACAATTTCCAAACTGTATAAAGGAAAAGAAGGTCACTGGGAGATAATCATATCTGACCAACCAGGTAGCCTTCTGCAATGAGATTGCTGACTTGGTGGATTAGGGGAGAGCAGAGGATCTTGTTTGTTTTGACTTTGGCAAGGCTTTTGACACTGTCCCGTGACATCCTTGTAGACAAGCTGATGAAGTATGAGTTAGATAAGTGGACAATGAGGAGAACTGGAAACTAGCTGAACAGCCAGGGTCACAGGGTTGTGATTAGTGGCACAAAGGCCAGCTGTGAAGCCCATCGTCAGCAGTGTGCCATAGGGATTGATACTGGGTCCAATACCAAACATCTTCATTAATGTCCTAGAGATGGTGGGACAAAGCGCACAATCAGCAAGTTTTTGGGCAATACAGAAAGGAGAGGAACAATTGATAGGTGAGATGGGTACATTACCATTCACAGGGACCTTGGCAGACTGGAGAAATGGGCTGACAGGAATGTCATGAAGTTCAGCAAAATGAGATGCCAAGTCTAGCACCTGGGAAGGAATAACCCTATGTAGCAGGATGTGCTGGGGACTAACTGGCTGGAAGGGAGCTTTGCCAAAAAGGACTTGGGGATCCGGATGGACAATGAGTTGACAACAAGCCAGCAATGTGCTTTTGTAGCAAAGAAGGGTAGCAGCCTTCTAGACTGCATTAGGAAAAGCATTGCCAGTAGGTGGAGGGAGGTGATCCTTCCTTTCTCTATAGCTCTGGTGGGAGACATGTAGTGCTGAGTGCAGTCCTTGGCTCCCCAGTACGAGTGACAAGTAAACATACTGGAATGAGTCCAGCAAAGGACCGTGAAGGTGATGAAGGGACTGGAGCACCTGTCCTACGAAAGGCTGAGAGAGCTGGGACTGCTTAGCCTGGGGAAGAGAAGGCTCAGGAGTATGTATAAATACCTGATAGGACTGTGTAAAGAAGAGGGAGCCAGGCTCTTTTTAGTGGTGTCCAGTGACACAGAATTGGCCATGAAAATTTGAAATACAAGAAATCCCATCTGAACATAAGAAAACACTTTTCTTACTGCGCAGGTGGTAGAACACTTGTACAGGTTGTGCAGAGAGATTGTGGAGTCTCCATCCTTGGAGATATATTCAAAACCTGCCTGTGTGTGTTCAGAGGTGATCTGCTCTAGTTGACTTTACTATTTGTGGAGAGGTTGGACTGGATGAACTCCAGGGGTTTGCGATTCTCTGAGTTGCTCTTTTGAAGAGAGAAGAGAAGTACGTGGTGATTGAAATCTGCTGGTAGCTCTTATATTTGCTCCCATGATGTGTCTTTTCTTTTTCTGACATTATTCACAGACAGCATATCCACAGCTGATGTTTGTATCAGCCATTTCCTTCTTGGACTGTCGTCTTCACAGTGAGTAGTTTGTTTTTTCTTCTTCCTATATCTGACAAGGGTGGAATGAGATGGAGAGAGTGAAAGAAGGACACAGAGAGAGAAAGAAAGGAAGAATTGCTTAGAATAGGACAGCCAATTGTCCCTGTTCTTAAATTTAACCCCAGGCAGAAATGAGGGAACGTATGTAACCTTATGCCAGATGTGACTGTTCTTTTGAAAATAGATTTTTCCTGCAGTTAATTACCAATAGTTCATTGTTGTATAATGATAAACTGTTTTCAATTTTAAAATTAGAAACTTTTGAGGAATTTTAGACCTTATTATGCAGAAAGCTGTTACACCTATGTGCATTTGTAATACGTATGTATGTATATATGAAGTAATTTGTCTTTAAAGTATTTCCATTTTCTCGCTTTGTTTCCTCTGAGGGTGTGCTAGGCCCTACGGGTCCACTGTCATTTGGCAGACAGTACTGATTCCTGGACCTTCAAAAGGGGTAGGACTTCTTACTGCTCCATTAGAGAGAAGAGAGTGAAAGCCTTTCCTCCCTTCCCCCTTGCCTTTTTTTGTGATAAGAGGAGAATAGAATAATTCATTTTTCTTAGAACCATCCTGAGTTTTCTAATAAAGTTCCCTGAAGATAATACGTGTATTAATATTCTCATGAATTATCACTGTGTAATAAGACACTGGTATGCTCTCCAAAATTTGTTTTTGTTGCCTTCATCGATGCAAAGCCTGTCATTACCAAAGTCAGTGTTGAGTTACTCAGCCCAGAGAGACTTTGTGTCTTAAATTAATTTCAAACCAGAATATTTTTCAGGAATAGAATCTTATAGCATTTTTCTTTAGCACTTTCATACTTGTCAGGATCTTTTAGCAATGTGGTAATGTTTTATGTTTTTACTTATGTTTTTAGCAGGTTTTGCCTGGTGAGACAGAAACTCTTGCATTAGTTTCTTATGGTCTATTTAGTATCTTACTGCAAATACTTTTGTGTTTGTAACTGTAACTACTTCATTGGAGATGACCTGGTGTTTTAATGTGAGGGTAATACCGTATATTTTTGAGAGGTAGGTATCTTTCAGACAGTTTGAAGAGGTATGGGTTGTATAAGGAAAGAGTTGAAGGGAAAACATTCCCCCTTCAAATGTTATCAGTGTGGCTTTCTGAATGTTTTCATTTGAATTTGTTTGGTTGAATCTTGTCAGGCTGCAGTTCCAGAAGACTTGAAAGCCTCTTAGAAATGTAACAGTCTGGGAGATGTGTAGATCTGCTGCTTGACTTTCAGGCTTTTGCCCACAGACACTGCTCTATAGATAAAATTCTGGAACAGAATGCTGTCCTTGAATTTCTGGTGATTTGAAACTTCATGACGATCTCTTTTAGCAGGAGCACTTTTGAGGCTTCTGAATGAGTGAAATACATATAGTGATCTGAAGAGAAAAAACCCTACTTATTTTACAGTAATTTGTCCTTGAGGATGTGTTGTTTATATCATTCCATAGTCTTAACAGTCTCCATTACAGTCTTGAAGTACTTGCATTTCAGTTGGCAAAAGGACTGAGGTGGCAGTTGGTTCATTACGCGAAATGCATGAGGTTAGCATTTACAGCAATCTAAAGGCATAATTTGCCCATCAGTTGTATGTAAGTCAACACTACGTTTTGGAGATTAGTTCTTTGAGATGTGGGTGTAGTGTAACGTAGTTCTACCATTTCTACCACCTCTACAGACCTCCAGGCAGTCCTGACTCATTGGTGAAAATACCTGGTAACAAAGCATTAATCTTTGGGTTTTTTCAGTAGTCTTTTTTTGGATACTATTTTCGCTCTAAGTGTTCTCCTCGTGGCTTCCACATTGGGTGTAGTATTGAGCAACCTCAATATATTCTTCCCTTTGTATACAAGGGAAAAGGAGAATTTCTAGTGAATTTCATTGCCTGTTCTGGCTGATTCTTGCATCAGTCAAGGTCAACAAAAGTCTATGCTTTTTGTTCACTTGCGTTCTGACAGTAAGTTTGAATATACTGGGTTTGTTGTAGTCCAGACTTCCCTGATGTCCGGAGAGTTGAACAGCACAGCACATTCCATTACCATCCAGTGGGAAAACGTGAGGCATTTGGAAGAAATCTTGGTATGGCCTGAAGGCCGGGGAGCGGGGTGAGGGTTGAAGACAATCACACAATCACAGTAAAATAAAGAATGCACCTAGGAAGCTGTGAGGGTTGAAGACAAGCACACAATCACAGTAAAATAAAGAATGCACCTAGGAAACTGTTGAATTGGGTGCTATCACTTCAAATCTGTGTTAAACTGTGAATGTCATCTCTTTGATTAATTTAGAGTTTTTCATATTGCAAAATTACCTTCATGATGTTGAAAACTAGGAGATACTGTTACAAATTAAAGCTATCATTTTGGAGCACATTCTAGTGAATCTAACAGTCCTGCCTAAGTGATTGATTTAGGTATATCATGTGAAACAGCTGCAATTGGTATAAAACAGTAACTTACATTTTGTCTGCATCTTCAGGTTGGTCAGTTCACAAAACATGCAGTGTGGGGCTGCAAATATGTATTGTAACTGCTTTTTTGGTCCATGCTGCTGTTCTTATTCAATTACCACAGATCCATAATTGTTTTGTGTATATTCTGATTAAAAATAACTACACCTGCTTCCACATGTCTTCATCCATTTTATTAAACTTTTTCTTCCAATTGATAGCTATCTATCTAGTGTTCACTTTTGCTTAAGTTCATATTTACTTTGCTGGTACCGTACTGACTAAAGAGAGGTACTGGTAATCTTGACTGTTTCTCTGTTTCATTTTCTTCCATGCTGTTCTAGCATTGGAGAATTGAGCTATTCAGTTGCCATAGTTTCAGAAAATTGAGGTTCATTCTGAATACAGCACGATATGATTTGATATGATTTAGTTAAAATGCTTTCAAAGCTGTTTTGGTATTTGGTTCTGCTTTATTAAAGCTGCCTTATGATAGTTTAGACTCTGCTAGTGAAAGACTGATATAAGGAGGTAAACAAAGCAATAGAATTGTCCACAGTGGGTTGGATTTCATGAACTTAGTCAGATAAATGGCTTAACCAGTTTTAAAACCCATTGAAAATCTGGTTAAATGCTAGAGTCAAAGCAGAGCACAGTGATAGTTTAAATAAAAGTTGTGTAGAACAAGTCTTTGCTTTTCATTTGCGCTGTTTTGATGGAAAAGATCACTGAACTTGTCAACGTACTTGAGGGCTTGTCACTGCACGTCTTACTAAGTGATCTACTGTTCAGCAATAAGTTTATTCCTCTTGCTGATTTGCTTTTAAATTGGAAATCTAAGTTCTACAGATTATATAATTGCTATCAGTGTCTTGTATGCATCTGGGGCTATTTGAATTTAAATGACAAGGTACTTGGGAATTGGTTTATCAGTCATAAGCATTAACCAGAGCCTATTTTTGGTAGGAAATATCTGTCAGAACTCAATCGTTCTAGTCAACAGTTTTAGTCCTAGAAATCTGAGAATAATCTGCTTTGTGCTGTATACTGCCATTTCTTTGCCACTGGATCTCAGCAGATTGGAGATGTCAGCGTAGTTCCTCTTCTGACATCTCTGTGACACATAGAAATACAGTTGTCTCCATTTCAGAGATGGGAAGGTTGAAACTCAGGCAGGCAAAGTGACGTACCAAAGATCATGAAAAGGAATGTGGAAAAGCAGGGTCCTGAACTGAAAGATCCCAGCTCTTAGTCAGGGATCTTCACTACATGGACCAGGACTCTCCTGAGAGTTATTTTGGTCTTTGTAGCCTAGAGGCTACACCGAGAATGAAACATGTTGTCTACTGGATATATTTAGAATTTCTTGTCTACTCTTAAGTCGGTGAAATATATAACATTATGTAACCCGTTAAATGATTTATGGAAATAAGTGGTCATTGTTGTGGGTATTACTAGAGCCTAGAGCTGAAGGGACTGCCTTCTGCTGTTAGTTCAGAATTCCGCCCTCTAAGATGAATATCATCTCTTTTGTATCACCCATTAGAAGGCTGAATTCTAAACTTTCTAAAAAGGGACTTTCTAAAAAAGCAATGAGAAAAGCGAATGGGTTAGTACACCAGTTGCATTCTAAATAAATAAGTTAAAATAATTAAATCTCTGTTAATGATTTATGTATTTATTTTTATCATGTGGCAGAGTACACGCCTTCTGTAATGGTCTTGCAGTTGTCTAAAACAGCAAATCTACTGAAACAGCATAGCAAGTCACACAGTTTGTCCTAAAGTGAAGTCAGTAAGCAGCCAAAATACAGTTTCCATGGTCTAGAACTTCCACAGTTAGCTGCGGCTTAGCTACATTCTTGGTGTATTTAAGTATGTGTAATTTACATGTTCATAACTAAATTTCAGAAGCTAACATAATTAATGAAACTTTTGAAATTTATCTTTGTCCATGATGGTAACATAATGTAAGAACAGCTAAAGTGGTTTATCGGCTTGTCTTCATTGATACTGTTGGAGTCGACCTATTACCATCTTCAGTAACTGAATTTTAAGAAATTAATTTCCCATACTTAGTCACTGTAGGGGAACATTTAATGTAGTAGTTTTTCTTGATGGTCAGATAACTGATTTATCAGTGTGATCTAGTCCGAGAGAGGTATCTACACAAAAGCATTTAGAATGATATGTAGGTAAGAAACAGCACAGTGATTTTTTTTTGTTTTAATTAATTTCCCAACATATTTAATTAATATCAAATGTTTCATGTTTTAAAGAAATTTCTGCATGCTGCCTCAAGCAAAATCAACAAAACAATCAAAGTTAAATATTTGTCATATGGCTTCAAATTTTTTATAGGTATCAGTCTGTCTCTATCAGTAATCATGAGAAGGTAGGAAAGAAATGAGATGTTTGGTAGACTTCATGCAGGCATGCATTTGGAATTAAAAACTAGTAGGGGTGTGTAGTATTTTGAACAGGTGCTAGTCTTAGAAATAAGGATTGGTGTATCAGCCTGTTCTTAAGTGAAATATCTCTGCACCAGCCTATTGTATTTTTGTGCACTTGGTGTTTAAGTTTTCTGGGAGTTTAAAGACTTTTGGTGAGCTTTTATGCCATAAACTGTTTAGGGGTGCTTGTCTGATTAATTGTTGTGCTTTCTTTGTGCTGCTTCTGTAGTTGTATCATTTAGATACTATGAGGATAGTGATAATGGGCATTTTAGTTAGAAAATGTGAAGTTCTATGTTATTTTTTGGGTTTTTTGACTTTGCTTGAAACTGTCTAGACCCCAGTCCTGATTAATTTTTTTTGGCTGAACTGAAGTACCGCTATACCAGTGCTAAAACTAAGACTATACAGCATTCACTGTAATGAAGGTTTATCAGAAACCCTAGAGTTTAAGAACGAGTGTTTTTACTTTAAGGGTAAGACGGAACAGACTTCTGGAAACAGCTGTGCTTACTAAACTGCATGTCTAGATACTACTCTATGTAGAAACTGTATAGGAAGTATTCTTAAATTGTGTGGTTACTATGTTATACTACCTACCTAGTTTTCTACGCTGTAATGAATGTGTAAGCCAGCCATATGAATAAATTGGTACCTCATTTTTATCCCTAACCATCCTTTTTTTGTCAGTCTACTAGGTGAAGTGCTAAGGGTAGATATTTCTTCAAATACGATTCAGGAATTGTTCTTGGAATTTTTTTTTTTTTTTTTTTTTTTGGTGTGTATGTG
>VFFE01009228.1:4662336-4715746 GCA_008921705.1 Burhinus oedicnemus
TCACTTCCTTTTTTTTTTTCTTTTTTTGTTTCTTTTCCTGTAATAACGGCTATGCTATTGTGTTTCTGATGACATAGTGGTACCAAGTTTCAGGTGTTTCACCAAAGTAACTCTATTTCGGTTTTGGGTAGGAAAGGAGGGGAGGGTCCTAAGTCTTTATTTGACACACAAGACAGTAATTATCCACATCCATTTCCTAATCGGATTAGACAGAATCCTTTCATTAACTTTCACTTTTCTTGCTTATGCTGTCATCAGTAGTAGGTTTTTTTCCCTTTGCTTTTTATTGTTTTATTAATTTGTTAGCCAATTTTCTTATTTACTTAGAAATCATGAGTGGAATTACATAAATCTTTCTCAACCTTCTTTCCTTATCTGTTATTTTGAAGCTTTCACTACTTCATGCTGGAGAGAATCACAAATTCAGATGGGAACTAAGCTTTGAGAAGAGCCCGTCTCGATGAAGTGCTGGTAGTGACTGAACTTGATGGTAGAATCAGCTCTTAAGCTATTATATTTTATTGTGCATTTGTTCTGCCTGTACAAGCTGGAAGAATCTAAGTAAAGTTCATTACATGTTCTCTAGTACATGAGACACACTGCAGAGGATACTGGCTCCTTGCCAATTTCAGAGTCTGTGTTTGTTACTTATTTACCTTCTTTTTCCATTGTGTGCTTTCTGGCTCTAATATGGTAATACGTGAAATAATGTACTGCTCATCATAAACTAATATGCAACAGAAGCTTTTAATCATTTGATTATCGTAAAGATACGTGGATCTTCATACAAAAGTTAGACAAAAACTCTCAAAAATTGAAATTATAAAATGTTAATATATTGTGACTTTCATGTAACATATTAACTCCTGAATGTATTCTTATCTGATGTTTATTGCAGAGTGCAATAATAGTAACCATTTAATTTATGATAGCTTGCTAAAGGAAGTGTACCGCTATTTGCTTGAGGTCAGATTCTACTTTTGCATTTTGTATACTACCTGTGTACTTCCTGTTAAAATCACTCACTTCCTCACTGATTTCTCTTTTTTTTTTTTTCCTCTTTCTCCTTCTCCTTGCTTAGATATACCTAGAAACTTGTTATCATTTGTTGGAAACTTGCTAAAACAGAAAACAAAATCCGTTAGACTGCTTTTTAAACTGTGCAATTTATCTGCATACAGAAATTTAATACAAGGCAAGGAAAACTTGTGTTTAAAAAAAAAATTGTCATTTAAGTTCAATTTGTTTCAGTATTTGGAGTCATAGGAAGTTCTTTTTAGAAGACAGACTGTAATTCTTCCCAGAGATTGATAAGCTCTCTAAAAATTATCACACTGTTTTACTCAACCCCTCCTTGTTACTCCTGGGAGCCACTGTTTTGTCATCGCTTTCTCCCTGCATGTGTACAGAGCACCCTGGGACCAGCGGGAGCAGCCACCCTCAAAGCAGGGTGGAACTGGAGGTCCTTTTCTGCTACAGAGTCAGGGCCACCACTTTGCTTCGGCCATCATCTCATGGCAGGAAGCCATCATGTCTGGCCACCTTGTAACCCATGTGCTTACATATTGCCCTGCAACTGGCTGCCAGTGCTGACAGCGTCAAAGGTGCGTGACCTCAGCACACTCTGTGGTTGGCTGCTTATTTCCTTGGACCAGATACAAATATGTGTCCCTTTATATGTAAGTATATTAATAGTAAATCGAGATATAAAATACTTTACAAAGATGGAAAAGTATCTATTCTGCTTATACTTTGATGTACCTTACATATAGCTTTATAGAAGTATTGTATACAATATAGATATATATACTTTATATAGTGTAAAGATATATAAATTAATGTGTCTCTCTACATAAGTGTATGCATAAAATGTGTAAAACATAGAAAGAGCTAATGAAATTAATTAATTAAAGTTTAAATGTGAATGGAAAGTAATTAAATAACAGCGTAAAGTAGGCTGCAGCCCCCCACTTCACAAGTCCAGTGAACAAACCCTGACACGTTGGGGGTGGTAGGAGATACAAGAAGAAGAGGAGGAGGTGTGAGGAGGGCAGGGTGGGGAGAGGGGCATGATCAAGTGGGAACATGCTCAGGGGCCACCAGCTTGTCCTCAGAGATGGCCCATCAAGAGGCCCCTGTGCATCCCTTGCCATGTGCAAAAAGGAGCCCAGTCCTGGAGCCTCACACCTGGCACCAAACTGCCTGCCAGGATGGCCATGCACTGTTTATTATTGGGGCAGCTTTGAGGCTTTGTGCTGTGTTGCAAGACACAGGCATTGTTGTCTGCAAAAGTGGAAATCCAGAACAAAAGGCCAACTTCAGAAAGACGTTGGTGTGAAGACAATAAGAACAAGCCCCAGCAGGACTTCTGAAAAAAGACCATGTGAAGCAGAGGAGCCATCTGACAGGCCTGTGTATCAGGAAACAATTTCCAGGTAAGTTTCACACATAAAGGGCAAGTGCTGGTGGGAGCTGCCTTTGCCCGCTGTTTTGGGGGAACCTTGTAGTTTCTTTTGCCATCACTGTGAGTTACAGTCTTGTGCTGTATCTGTTTCCTTATCCTTAGGTCAATATCCTTATAGAACATTTTAAAAAGCTCCAGCTGACTAGCTGAGGAGGCAGAAGACAAGTTCCTCTCTGGGCCTGCAGCAATTAAAGAATGAGCAGAGAAAGGACAGTGGCTTTCACAGAAGAGCAGAACAACCCCAGCAAAATCTTGGAAAAGCCTGACCAATGACTGACACTCATCATAACCAGTTAATAAAGTATCTCTGTGCATGAATTAAATCATGGTGAAGTGTTTCATTTCTTACGTGTGTGTAGTAATGGCATGCTAATAGGGATGTCCATGCTACTTCTTTTCTTTAAAGGCATTTGCTCTGCTCCTGGGGAGATGGGAAGCTTGGGGGATATAAATCCCTTTTTAGAAGCTGCTAAGAGCCTGACTGTTGGTATGAACTGGAGCCAAGTGGCAAGTTGGCTTGCAAACCAGGATACCTGGACCTTACGCAAGCAACCAAGAAAGCACTTTAAGAGAAACAACGTGGTTGTGGTAGAGGTGGATGCTCGATATCAACAGACTTGGTGGATGTGCAGTAATTTTCCAAAAATGACGCTGCTGTTAAGTACAGCTTAAGTACGGTGTTAGGCATATTACACAAGCACGTCTCTGCCATTGGTCTAAAAGGCAAAATAGGTTCTGATATAGCCACGACAGGCTTCTAAAGCCATTTTTAGCAGGCAGTGCAAAAGTCAGAAATTATAGACTGATGGGGGAAGGTTCTGTTGTGTTTTTGTTTTGTGGTGCTTTTTTTTTTTTTCAAACCGGCCTTATACTGCTGAACAGCTTGTTTAATGTTCACAGTCTTGTTACTAGCAATGAGGCAGAAGCCTCCACTTCAGAGTGTTTTAACAGATTGCTTAAAACTAAAAGGTGGAGATATTTTAGTGTGCAAGACTTACTGCTACGTTGATATATTACAAGGTTTTATAAAGGACTATAACCATAGCTTCCACAGAGCTATCAGAGCTGGGCCTGTGGATGTGACCCCTTTAAACTCTGTGAGGGTTTTGAAAATCAAATCCAAGGATTATTTAAAATTAAAGAATATGTGTTTTTTCTCAAACAGGCAGACCATATCACAGTGTTTATAATAAAAGAGATTTGAGAAAGGTTATCATCAGATGTTTAGGAGTGAAATATTCTTAATAGCTGAAATTGTGGGAAGGCAGCAGGTCTTCACCCGTGCAGTTTAATAGACTGTGATCATGAAGCAATAGAGGGGATGTTTTAGTCTGAAGAATTTTAAAAAGTGAATCCCAGTGAGGACAGAATCTACAAAACTGACAAAATAATTGCTGTGAAAGTGAAAATATGAAAGAAACAGCAGCCCAAGTCCAGGACATGTAGCAATTGGAGTTTGAGTGGGGGTAAAATAAGGATGGCAGATGGCCATTTCTACCTTATACTAGCTAGCAATCCCAGGACCAGAATTTTCCCACAAAACATCTCTAACTCATGATTGACTTGGTGAGGCCCCTGGAGCTCTCCAGCAAGTAGAAGGTGAGGCTGGCAAAAATACAATACCTGAGTAGAAGGAATAACCTCTGTAAAGACAACACCTTTGAAGTAGTAAGGTAAGACACGGCTGTATACTTTGCAGAAATCCTATTATTACCATCCCTTGCAGTGCTGATGGAATGTATGATCCATCTTACTAAGCCCCACAACAGAGCTTCAGCCGTTGACCCTCCAGCTGTTGCCCTGGCCTGTGATCATCACAACAGCATAAAATGGATGAAACTCCTTACCTTATCTTCAGGTATTCTCAAGTTTAACGGGGCTTTGGGCAGACTGTTGGTGCCAGGGCACCCTGTGTACATGCAGGGAGACAGTGATGACAAAATGGTGGCTCCCAGGAGCCAAAAGTGAGAGGATGGAGGGGGGCAAACTGGTGACATGGACAGAGGGTGAGGGGCGTTTGAGGCAAGTGGTGGTGCTGGCAGGTAGAGGGATCAGATCTCCCTTTGGGTGCTTAGGAGCAGTGTGTCTGGTTCAGGATGAGCACTGTCCTTGTGCCCTTTGTAAGTGGCTGTCCAACCTACCTGCATTGTTTTCCTTGCCTGGGCTTTCAGCACACTGCATGGTGCTGGCAGTTGTGGTTGTTCTTTGGGTACCGTGTTCTGGAGTTGTGCTTGGCACTTTGCTGACACCCTGAAGGGGAGTTTGTTGTCTTGCCTTTTCTGCCCATATGGCCGCTGTGTGCAGGAGGCAGGTTGAAGGTATGGGATGTCTATTGATTCAAAGGTAGTTTATTGCATACTGCCACTGAGCCAAAGGGCTTTCATCGGTCATTCCGATGACTGATTTCACTGATAAAAGGGGTATATGTGTTAAAAAAATAAAAAAAAATTAAAAAAATAAAATAAAAGGTGTTTCCTGCTGTTCAGCAAGAACCTGTTGTGTTGCAGTCACAGGCTGCAGAATGAATATCTGCTTCACTGTGGACCTCCATGGGCTGCAGGGGTACAACCTGCATCACCATGATCTTCACTACAGGCTGCAGGGGAATCTCTTCTCCAGCACCTGGAGTATTTCTTCTCCCTCCTTCTTCACTGACCTTCCTGTCTGCATAGTTGTTTCTCTCACATTTTCTCAGCTCTCTCTCAGCTGCTGTCGCATAGCTTTTTTTACTCTTTCTTGAATGTTATTGCAGAGGTGCTACCACCATTGCCGATCAGCTCAGCTTTGGCCAGCAGTGGGTCTGTCTTGGATGCAGCTGGAAGTGGCAGTCTGACATGGGTGCAGCTTCTGTCATCTTCTCACAGAAGCCACTCCTGTAGCTCCCCTGCTACCAAAACCTTGCCGTGTAAACCCAGTACAGGAGTACAGAACTGGACACAGCACTCCAAGCGTGGCCTCACCAGTGCTGAGTACAGGGCAAGGATCACGTCCCTCAACCTGTCTTCAGTACTTTGTGTAATGCAGCTGAGGATTTTTGTTACAAGATACAACTTAGTTTCTTTCAAGAGAGCTTGCACTGGGGGTGTTTTCATAAATTCAGGGTAGAAGCTGTGGTGCACATGCATGTCAATAGTTTAAACATGAAAGTGCTTCCTTTGCGCACTAAGAGCCTAGGTTATGTGGCATCCAGATCTACCGATGTTAAGTTTAAATTTTCAATGTTCTATAGATGGATATGGTTCTATTGGAAATATCTGGATTATCTTAGAATTTGTTTTAATTTAGCTGGAGGCGGCAACTTTTAAAATAACTTCATAAATTATTTTTTTTTTAGGTTATATGGTAACCTATATATAAACATTCCCGTTTATTTTTACTGTGCTATAGTTCAGGAACAAATTTTTATTATTTCTGCTCAGAACTTTATGTTGTTTTTAATATTGTAGTATTCCGTGTAACAACTGTTTATGATATGTAAAATAGATGCAATTTATTTATATCTTAAAGCAAATTTCTGGTCCTATAGCAAAGCCTGAGAGAAAGATTTGAACTGTCACATATACCTTGCACGGAGTACTTCAGACACCTTCTTTCATCTTTATGTGGTGTATCTGCTTAGGTGATAGTTGCATAATAGTTTCTTTGTGTGAACCATCTGTAAATGGAGACCATACAAATGCTGAATTTTCTATGTTGACATAAGATGTGGCACATTTCAGATACCAAGAGGGAAATCAAAGTGCAAAACTACTGTATTTTCAAAGGTCTGAGTTAGATAGGAGTAACGTGCAGGTAGTCTTCTGTAGGGTAGAGGACTTTTGTGCAGGAACTTGAGAATCTTGGGAAGGCGTGAGGAGACACGGGAAGGGAAGGAAGAGAAAAACACCAGTTGTTGTAAACATCCCAAAACTCACATAAGGTTATTATTGTGTCTTTCTTTTATTCTAGGAGATGCACCATGTCTCTCCTAGTAAATAAATTAAAAGAAGGGAAGAAATATTCATTAGTATCTTGTTAGTGTATTTTCTTGCAGTGTCTGGTAAATATGCAGTTCGTCCTGGTGTTCTGGAGTTGTGTAATTTGCACTTCAGAAGGAAATTTCTGTTCTGTCTGATGTGCTTAAGTACAGTAATTGGAAAAGTAGTAAATATGACTGGCTGCTTCTTTGATTAATAAGCAGTCCTGACATTTCAAATGTGAATAAACTGTTTAGATTTGGCTTACTTGCAAACATATTAGTTGTGAAAATATAATGCGTATGACAGGAACCAGAGCATAAATCTGTCCATTTTTAAGCTCCTGTAAGTATTGTCTCTGAACTTATTTTATATTTGGTGTCAGTCGAACTACATTTTTCTCCTGCCTTCTCAAAGCAATTGAGGTAGTTTTGTCATTATCTTGATTCATAAAAACGGAGAATCATTTGGGAACATACTAGATTGTGACATTTTAACTGACTAAGTATTTTAGTTATGGTTGCAGAGTTCTGTGGTTTTGTTTTTTTGGTTTTTTGTTGTTTTTTTTTCTTAGAATAGAAAAGGGAATTCTGTTTGCTTGACATTATCATAATACAGGGAACTTTAGTTTTCACTTGAAAAATTGGATGGAAGACAAAATAAGTATTTGGTATAGGGGTAGTGTTATTTACTTCAGAATAACACAATGCAACATAGCAAGTCAATGTTGACTCAAGCTGAAGAGAAATCTTGCAGTAGCTTGGCATTTTATTCTACTTCGTAGTAGAAACTTGAGTCAAGCCACAGAATTAAAAGAAAGCTGCTCTTCACCAGAAATAAAAAAATCGGCACTTTTCTGGGCATGATGTAGTCAGTGTGCTACCTCTAAATTGATCTCAGATATTAAAATGTAATTTTAATTACAATTTTAATTACAATTTTAAAATGTAATTTTAATTACAATTAAAATGCAACTAGCTGCATTGGCATATATGCTGTGAGCAGTAACAAGTCAACAAACTTGTTTAAAACGCCGAGCTAATCATGTGGGGTCTGACAGGCAAGTTTTCTTTTGCAGTCGAGGAACCCCCCATATAATGGTTGATAGTTTTTGCATGCTTTGTTGAACCTCAGTAGAACTGCCTGTAGTGTTTCTCTCTATGCTAAAGGAGTGAACGGCTGAGAGCCATTGGGGCTTTCAGCTCTTCACGTTACAGTTGTCCTTCTAAAGTTACAAAAAAAATTCCGTATTGATTTATGGAGCAGGTAAAGTAAGAACTATTTGCTCTCTCTAGGAGAAGAAAGTAGTTTGCTGTCTGAAATAGGAGTAAAACTGGAGACTTGAAATATTAGCTCTGTAACAATGAAACTATTTTTTGTACTGAAAGTCCATATGCATTCATTGATATAGTGCAAGTTCCAAATGTTGGCATGAGGCTGTTTGCTCTCTTTCTGTGTGAAAAGAAACTAGTGTCCTAGCATCAGTGCCATTTTTAGAAAGTAAGGAAGACTCAAAATAAGGATGAAGCCTTCTTAGGGAACAAAAGCTGTGAGAAAAATTGCAGTAGGAATCAAACAATTGTTTTCAGCAAGGAGAACAGGCCTGCTGCTGTAATGCTGCAAGGTTCTGAGCAGTGAAAGAACAAACTAATTCTCATGTCTCATTTAGCAGACAGGAGGAAAACATGCTGTAATCCGAGCGAGGTGAATGAAAATGTAGTGGATTCATTATTAATAAGGCAAAGTTACGTGAAGTGGGAAGCGTGCTAAGTTATTTTTTACACCTTACCAACTCTTTCTGAACTAGATCATAGTATTTTCACCTGTCAGATAGTGGAGAAATTTGAGATATCTTTTTGGTTTTATCTAACAGCTCTCTTTGCGTTGTTTATTTTTGAAGATGATGTACAGATCCAAACTCGCTTTCCCTTAGAAATTTTCTTACCTCAAAAACTTACATCTTTTTCTTCTTCCATGTAGTGTTTCAAACTTAGCCTTCCAAACTACTTGCATCATTTTTGTGTCCTGCTATTCTTCTGTGTGCAACCACAGTGCGTCAAATGCAGACAAACTGTTTTTACTCTTAAAGCCCACTAGAATCTGGAGCCAAACTGCCAGTAACTTCTCTTAGTTTGATTTTGAGTGCATTCTCTCCTTAGCCAATCTTGTCAGCTGCTGCAGCCACTCAGTATGTTTTTTCACTTTCTGTGTACGGACTTCTTAAATGTAAGTCAAGCTATCTATAAGAAACTAAAACATTCCAGATTTTCTGATAAAATCTCCACTCTTTTGATGCCTAGAAAATAGCAATGGCTAAGCATCAGAGTGGCTAGCTAATCTGAACATAGGTTAATGTATTACTCAGTAGCTACTGATTTAAATGTTTTTTTGCCAAGACGTTAGATGAGTTAAGAAGAGATAAATGAGTTACAGAAGGAATGTTGTTCGCATTTTTTACCATTAAATGTACTTTGCACCTTTTCTGAAGTTGTACAGGTATGGCATGAAATTTAGGAGGCAAGCAATTTACTGGTGCATCTTTTCTTCAGGAAATTGTATGTATGTAGACTTTTTTTCTCAAGGCTGAACAAATCCACTTTGGTCAACCTTTCCACTCACATCAAATATTCTTGGCCCCAGACCGCCTTGGTGACCCTCAGCTAGACTTTATTGCTTTTTTTTTTTTTTTTTTTTTTTTTTTTTTTTAGCTGAGGGGTCCAAAACTGGACAGAGCATTCCAGATGCGGTCTCAAGTGTGGAACTGAGGCACTTGGTGGCTACACCCTTCCTAATACAGTCAAGGCTGCTGTTGATCTTCTTTCCTGCAAGGATATAGCTATCTTTTGAATTCCCATTTTCTTTACAGAGTGCAGTTGTGTCTGAATATTTAGTTTTTAACATGTCAACACTTAATACATGTTACAATGAGGTTTTTTAGGGAGATCAGAAAGACTTCAATGTGTATGTGTTTCAGTGAGGCAAGTTAATGTCATGCATAATTACAACTACCAGCACAAATAAAGCATACAAGAATCTTTTTTTCTATGATTTTCAATAGAATAGGTAGCACATAATGTGCTGAGATTTGTACGTTTTAAAGTTCACAGAAATAAATTAATACATATTCCGCTGTCGATCCCTTAAACAGTTCAGTCTTTGCAAATTCTTTTGCAAGATAAAGTAAAGCTTTCAAAGTGTCTTGAGAGACAAGGGTTCTACTATAGTAAATGCTCTCAAGCCAGGGACAGATGTTCCACTATAGCAAATGCTGTCAAGCCAGGCATAGTCTTAAGTAATCGTAAGAAGACAGAGGGACGCTGTCCATTGATACATAAAGTATATCAGATTATGGCTTAAAAACATGCAAGCCTCCTGATAAGTGAGAAATCTTAAGCTACCAATTTCTGTTTGGTTTAGGACCTGAAGTTATTAAAAATACTAATTTTTAAAGATTCTTCTATTGTAAGTTCCATACTTTCAGATTCCAGAACTTCATATGGATTATTTGGTCAGCTCTTCACACCAGGAAGTTTTCGTTTCCTTGAAGTAGTTCAAAAAATGTTTTTCAGTTATGGGAATTCAGAGGATACATCTACATGACACAGCACAGACAGAGATGACCAAGCTATGCCAGTGGTCAGGGCTGTCTGTGAAACTCCAAAGCTGAGTTAATTACTCTGCTGCCAAGGAGGAGTTTACATGCCCTGCCCAGAGCATTCCAGATAATTCGTGTCTGAATGTTATCAGTGAAGAAGCTCTGCACTGAAGTGATTTCGATTCACAAAACTTTGGTTCATTCTTTAACTCATCCAAGATAATGTCTACCTTGTTTCTGGTGCTTTTTATTCTTCTTAGTCAGTGCTTCTGAGCAGAATGGACTGGAATATTTTTTAACTTTATGTATTACATAACTTTAACTGTCTTTTTTTTTTCATATGCTCTTTTAGCAGAAACACAAGCAAGGGTAATGGTAAGTTAGGATATAAGGGTAAGTTAGGAGGAAGGTCTAAGGATAAGCAAGGCTTGTTTGGCTGCCAGGTTCAGAATGACAGAAGATGTACATGAGTATGATGAAGTTGAATCTGGACACAACTGTGTGTCCTTGTCCCCTTCCACACTCTCCGCCTGTTGACATGTTAAGTCTGTTTAAGTTCATTGTAGTTCAGAATTATCTTGCCCTCCCAGAGCTTTCCTCTCCATTTTGCAGTGAGTTGGCACCCTAAGATTTCCAGGTGCAGCTATGGTGCAAATTGTTGCGGCTCTTATTGCTGGGTAATTGGGGACTGCTGTAATAGGAATATTCTGAGAAACACCAGCCGAATCTCCAGATTTCAGGCAAGCATTTATTTATGCTCAACTACTAGCCAATTAGTCTGTAAAAAGCTAAGAATCAAGCATTAATCAAATACATTAGATAAGCTACAGGTTTGCAGTACCCTAAGTCTGATGATTATTGTTTGCTCTGATGGCCATGGTCTTTGATGGTTCTTAGTCTCCGAGGTCAAGGTGACCAGGCTTGTGAGCTCTTTGACATGGAAAGCTGGAATGAAACTGGACATTTTTTCTCTTTCCCTAGGCTCTACTGGATGTCACTGGCATTTAACACTTCTCTGTGGGCCGAGATCAGTCTGGTCCAAAGGCAACATCATGGGTGTTGGTCTGTTCTGGTTTCTTCAAAGAGATACTACCTATTTGCAGACTGCTTTCCAGTTATCTGTTTCCTTCAAATAGTTGCAGACAATGCAAGCAAGCAAATACAACAAAATACTGCACTTCCGATTCTAATTAAAACAGGTTTTTAGGCGTTTTGTTTGTTTTGGTTTTTGGGGTTTTTTTTTTTAGGTTTCTGGATGTAAGGCAAACAAGGTTTTTTCATTTTTCTGTTTTAAAGCAAGCAATGTTCCATCTGGGAGCAAGAATAAAAGGATATGTTTCACAAATAGGCCTTCACACTGCAGGGAAGGAAAGCTCCAGTGAAAGATATATTGTCCCTCCATCTTTAGCAGGGTAAAGTAGTCAGTAACTCATCTGCTGACCCGCATGACATACATCCTTGTCTTGCAAAATAACACTGAAGATTGAGGAAGATAGGAATGGGAGAAACTGGTGAGATTTTATCCAGTCCATTCATTGTTTAAGCAGATTACAGATAGTTATCCGTGCAGTAAGCCTGCATATAACTCAGTTGTAAGCCTATTTGCATGTCTCCCAGTTCAATAGGGAAAGGGTTTGCTTTAGCTTGCTTGTTTGTTTTAAGCCGCTGTTTAACCCAATATTTTTATTTACTGATGTCAGTGTTATTGCATTCTTGTTGAAATCTCCTTCCTTGATATTTCCATAGCCAGAAGACAACTGTAACTTCTGAATTCAGTAATTCTTCATCTTTTCTGTTACATGTTTTCCAGAGCCTAACCCGATATGTTATTCTTCTCCAAATAACTTCCAGTGTGTCAACAATGTTTTTAACTAAGATTCTCAAATCTCAGAGCAGTATTCTATATCTTGGTAAGTCAGGAAAAGAGTATCATGTAGTAGAGATAGAAGCAGTGGAAAGTAAGTGTCCAAATGCTGGTATAATACTGTCAGAAAATAGGATACTCTTTTTCTTTCAACACTCCTATTTGACGTAGACATATTAGTAAAATTTTCTAGCATAGACTTAGTTTTGTTGGTTGCTACTAACTACCAAAACACGAATTTTTTTAAGAATATAAAATTTCCGTTGTACTGTAATGCAATTCTTCCAGCAAGGATGGCAAAAATGGAATATAGATTTTTCACTTGCTTTGAAGGTATTTCAGACATAGGGTGGTGCCATCACGTAGTTATCCAGTTACTGTAGTACATGCAGTAGGTAATTCAGTTAGATGTTGTATGGATTAGGATTATAATATCAATATCAGTGCTGTCTGCATGAAAATCATGTGAACTATCTGTGAGTCCGTAACACTAACTCCAATGTTTTGAACTGCTTCAGCTTCTCACAAAATGAAGAATTATTGAGATTTATGCCTCCCTAACTAAAACAATCCAAAGCTTTGCCATTTGGAATCTAATTATCTTATGCTGGATGGACTTTAAAGTAATCTTTATGTAGTTCAGAACAAAGAGAAAGGTGTCTCTCTTCCTTTTTTTTTTTCTGCCCCTTCTGATGCAGAATTTCCTATTAGAGTTGTTGTTCTCTAATTTGGTGTAGCATAGCAGGAATATGATGTTTTTTACTTTTAGCTGTTTAGCTTTTTGTTCTGTAAATTTTCCTAAATTTAAAGGAAATGTTTTAATATTGGACCACTTTTAGTCTCTTGAAAGCTCTAAAGAGCTGTGCTTAGAGCCCTTTAAGAGCTGTCATCAGTTTTTATCCTCCTAAGCCCTCAATACACTCCAGTGATTATGAATTCTTGTTTAGCAAATGGTATTGATGAGAACGTGAATCTGGTGTGATGAGGTCATGAAGCCTGTGTTTCTCTGTCTACTTGTACTATTCTGATTTTATTTTGACTTCACCCATCCTTACTTATAGGGGAACCCTGGGTTATCATCTGTCTCATCATCTGTTTTTTTAATAATGCATGGATGATGGGTAAAGGAAGAAAGTTAACATCACAGTCGTTGGGGCAATAATCCAGACATGAGGTTTTGCAACTGGTGAGGAAATGGCTAAGTGAAACATTTGGAAGATGCCATAATGTATTACTAATTTCGTAATTTTTAAGCAAGAAGTGTTAGGTGGCCTTCAGGGGTCACATAACAATGTAAGTAATCAATAATAATAATGGCAGTTTATTTAATAACTGTCATAGTATATCTACAGGTTAGTTATGACATGAGCTAAAGCTGAGCTGACTCTCTTCAGTGGTACCCAGTGACAGGACAAGAGGCAACAAGCTCAAACTGAAACACAGGAGGTTCCCTCTGAACATGAGCAAAAAGTTTTTTACTGTGAGAGTGACTGAGGATGGGCACAGGTTGTCCAGAGAGGTGGTAGAGTCCCAATTCTTGGCTATATTCAAAAGCCATCTGGACGTGGATGTGGCTCTGTGTAGAAGACTGTAGATTAGCCCTGCGTGGTCAGGTCCCTTCCAACCACTGGTGCCATACTGTGATTCAGTGAGAGTAACACAGGAAGCATCACAAACAGAAAATTTGTAACATGGACGTAACACACGGAGAACAGAAACTATTTCCTATAAATATTGCTAATTCTGTTAGTAAAGTAGATCTCTCCAGCTATAATGTTTTGCCTTTTTCATTTTGTGTTTTGGTCTATTGAGTGATGAAAACAAATACCACCTCCATTTTCACATCAGTTTTTCTCTCTTTGTTTTGCTAGTATCAGGTTCACACTCACTCTTTTGGTAAAAGGACTGCAGTGCAATACCTTATTAGGGACCTCCACCACCCCCCGCCCCCAAACTCAGTTCTGAAGTAAAATCTAAGTCTACTTCCAGAACTGTATAGTTGATGCAGAAGTGACAGAAACTGATTTGTACAGGTGGTGCTCCTGCTTTCACATTCTTCCTCAGAAAGCATTGGCTATTAAGCAAAATGCTCTTAAGTGGTGGTTGTCAGTGCTTCAAGTATTATGTTATGTCCTGTTCCCACTCTGCCCTGGACCAACAGGGAAAAACAAGCATGAAATTTCATAAAACTACATTTTGTTGTCAAGGATTTTGAAAGGTGTGAAGAAGTAGCATTATACATGTTAGACTTTATAATTAATTCTGCTAATATCAGTGGTGCAGCAGAGTAAGATCTTGGCTCAAGCTAAAAATTCCATTTTATGTTGTAACTATCATTCTCCATAGAAGTATTTTTGGGAGATTGTGAACATGCATATCCCAGCCCATGAAAGTTATGTTAATATATTAAAGACAGGTGCCTCAGTATAGGGTAATACTACTTAAGGTAGATAACACTTGACTAACTGCAACTTAAAAGCCATCATATACTGGACTTAGCAGTGTAAACGTTAACTTAGAAAGCACACTAAACTTATAGAAAAGTTCTGTAATTTATTTTATCCTTTTATCAAAACCTGTTTCTGGTTAAACACAACAAAATACTCACCCCAGCAAGGAAGTTCCCATGAACTTCATCCTAGTGAAGGTTGTTTCCTAGAGAAATTTTCATTTCTAAAAGAAACAAACTATGAAGTCAGATAGCTTGTGTCCCTCCATTGCCACGCTCCAGTCACATGAGCCATCCCACTACATCTCTGGAATGCTGAAGAGATTATAATCCTGCAAATTCACACAGGTCTCTAATTGTTTGTGTTTGTTCACCATGCTGTGTGTGAGCCCTTTGTGCACCCCTATATGAGCGCTTCAGAGAGGCACCTCAGCGTACTGATTTCCCAGAGAGAGTCTGGGTTGTTTCCTCATAAAGATGTCTTGTAGCCACTTCCTTGCTCACGTACAAATGCTGGTTTGGCTGATTACGTGTTCCCTCTCGTTCACATCATCCCAGGCCCTTTGCTTGTCAGTCCTGTCCACCACCCCTTCACAGGCCTGCTGGTAATGCTTTCCCTCCCCACATTGTTCCTGGTTTGAGTCCCTTCTTACCAGGTCAGCCATCCTGCTGGCAAAGATACTTCTGCCCCACTTAGTGAGGTGGATCCCATGTCTCCTAAGCAGATATTATCCTCAGAAGGTCCTGTGGTCGTAGAAACCAAAGCCCTGTTGCCAGCGCCATTTCCACACCCAATTGCTGACACGCAGTATCAGTGCCCTCCTCCTCACACGCTTGCACCCAGGATGAAGGAGAACATCACCTGAGCTTTTCCACTCACAGAGTCTCCAGTGGACAAACCAATGTCTTAGAATAGCATAAATACAATTGTTTGATGATTTGCTAGTTTTGTTTCTTGTAACAGTTGTACTTGCTAGTCTTGTCACAACAAAAACTCTCGAAGTTTTGTTTTGTCCCATTGTTTGTGAATGTAATCTTGTTGTGATGTGTATTGATGTGTAAGGCTGATGTGTAATACTGATATATTGTCCACCAAGAGTAAATACAATTTTGAAGTTTTTGCAGGTAAAATTAGTAGATTGAAGTGAGAGAGTCATGAAGCAGTCATTCAGCCTAAGCATCCATATGCTGTCTGTGGTCTGCTGGAAATATGGAATTTCATTATCACAATTGTTGACTAGTACTGTTCTTAGGTACTTAATAGTCTGATTGTCAAGACATTGCTTTTTGATCTTATGAACTTTCTTTGAAGGACTTACCAAGAGTTGCCACTTGTATTGGTCCCTTTCTCGTTCTGTTATTTTGGTATTGTAACGTTCTGCTACTGGAAATTATATGTGAATCCAGGGAATCAGCTTATATACTTTATTCTGTGCCATTCACTTAACTATTATTCCTCCCATAATTCTGTGAAAAGCTGAAAAAAGAGTAATGAAATTCATGTTGCTAACTGAAATATTTAGCAACTAGTCCTTATATCAGCAGAGTCCAGCTGCCTGCTTTGGTATCCCAAAGAACCTTGGGAGAAACAATCAATCAAATAGCGTTTAGTAAGAAACTGATGTTCTAACATGAAAATACATTAGTATCTACAAATTATTTAGTGTTCTTTTTTTTTTCCCTGTGAATAGGATGCCTAAACTGCCTTCTGCTTTACTGCTAATACATGTAAATGGTTCCTTCAAATTCATAACATCCCTTGTTTGAAGGCAATTATTCATAAAATTTTTGTGTACACAAAAATTGAAAATGAATGCTTATCTAAAACTAGTGTATTATTGAAACTAATTTCTATTTATAATATTGTTCAGGAACCAAGCATTCTGTATTACTTGTTGAAACTTGATGTTCTGAGAGGTTTTCCTTTATTGTGAAACGCATTATGTTGCCAGAAATTCTTAATGGGTATATTGGTGATTCATCATTATACATAGATAAGATTTTAAGATTAATCTTTTATTCTGACCATTAAAAGCCTGCCATTACTGCATGTGATTATGAGATCTAGTTCACTTTACCTTGTGACGTTTTATTTAGCCTTCTAGAGGAGAGAAAAGAAATTTCCTGCTGCACTTGAAAGTAGATTACAGGCTTTCATTTTCTGCATTGAATTAAAGTGTGCTACATTATTTGATCTAAACAATAAAGCATATGTAGCTGAACGAAACTTTGCGAACTCTGGTAGCTTAAAAAAATACATTAGTCCAGGGTGAAGCAGTCCAGGAACAAAGTAAACAGTATTCACTAACCTGAGACACTTTAACAATCTCATTTGATAAGTAACTGATCAAGTTAGATCCTTAAACCATTCAGTCTTCATATTTCAAGTCTAGCAAACAGAAAGATTCCAACTGAGAATTTGTGTGTATTAAAAAAATCTTTAGGGAACTTAACAGACAACATGAAATTGCACAGAATATACAGGAAAGGGGTAATTTTCAGCATAGTAGCTTTGCCTGAGTTCTGCCCATTAGACTGAAGAAATACTAATCTTGTCGCATTTGGCAGCTGGGCTTGGGCCATATCTTTTTCCCACTTGGAGGAGTTAATTAGCCTTCTTACAGAATATGGCTTGTTTAGCTTACATTCACATGATGCAACAAGCACTGGCTATACAAAGCAAGACCATTAACAGGGGATGTGTCCAACTGCTTAATTAGCCAGAATAAAAAGGATCTTTGTCAAACATTCATCTGTTGCTTGTGGTACACCTGACAGTCCCATTGGGCAAGGATGATGTCTTTTCTGCTGTAATATGCAGTTCCTTATATGCAGTATCAGTGAAAAATTGGGAAGGGTTCATTAGGTTATAAAAATGTGTTCATGTAACTACTCAGTGTTGATGTGATGTAAAAGAATTACACCGACTGCCCCACTAACATGGTGCTAGAAAAACTTCCAGTGAATAGGAAGACAATAAAGGTTGACTGTCAAACATACTGTTCGGCGTCTAAAAAGAAAAATCTGTACTCTGTAGCGAGCTATAGTGAAGAATTGCATTTAGGATAGAGACTTAGAGCAGAATAATAGAAGCAACCTAACTCCTTTTGAATAACTTCATATTAAGTCATTAGGTTTCTGTTTAGACAAAAGTGATGGCAAAGTTTATATTCCACAACAATGAATTAGCTATGCTAGTTTGCCTACCTATAAATCAGTCTGTAGAGCAACAGTTAACCTATCATATTATTAATGAAAGGGTATTACAGTTCTGAGGTAGAGAAGCACATCAGATTGTATGCTTAAATATAGGGCTGTCACCAAATTGACAAGTGTAGAGATAAAATTGACTCAGCCACCAAAACACTTTAATCAAAAATATATGTGCAGTTTACAAATTACATGGCTTCCCTGTGCTGTGGATGGGACGACGTAGTCTGAAGTTTGCTGCATGATGGGTAGTCGTAGGCTGGGCTATGGGGTGTTCTGGGGTCTCTCAAGTTCTCTGTGGGGGTTCTCTCCCACCTAACCCTGGATTTTCTCTCATTTGTCCCGATATGTCTCTGGACATCATCACTGCCCAGTCCTATCAGGACTGGGCAGAGAACACCCAGTTCTTGGCTATCCCCATTCAGCATCCCTCAGTGCCTAACAGCAGACTGTCAGCTGGCACTGGCACTTGCACTCTGCCCATCTCAAAGTTCTCCACAGTGGCCGACAGCTGGTTTACAGCCAAAGTATCCTCTGTTCTTACAATGAAGCTGCTCCCTTTTCTTAAAGGGCTAATGCTGATGTCAACCAGGCACAATCCATGACAACTGCAGCAAGGAAATGAACACATTATGTTCCTCACTTAGATGAGAGTACTTGGCTCTGGTTTGTTGAGCATCTTGAATTGCAGCTGTAATGATCGAGTACTGAGATGTGACATAGCGATTAACAGATATATGGCAATGTGGAACAGTCTTTCACCAGTCAAAACTGTATTTGACTGTAGTAGTATTCCTCCTCCCCTGCAGTGATTGACATGTTTGTACACTGTAATCACAAAAACAACACATAGTCAAGTAAAGCTAAGGGCTGGTATAAAACAACGCCTTTTAATTCTTTTCAGATGTTCACTTTTGCTTCCCATTGGAGCTGCAGTATCTTAAATGATTGTTTGTTGGAATTGGTGGCTTAAACTGACCCATTTAATTGTGCTCTGAAACTGAGCAGAAGTGTTCTTATAGCAGAGAGGTGGTTTAGGAAGTTACTCAGTGTTTAGCTTTTGATTACCACTGTTCTGCCAGCTTGCCAGTGTTTTTGTCTGGGTTACATACAAAAGTGAGTGCAGGCTTGCTCAGACAAGCTGGCTCTTTTTTCACTTCAATTTTGAAGGAATTTTCCAGTCCAAGGTAATGGGCTGAGGAAAAAGTACAGATAATTAATGAGTTAAGGTGAAAGTACATCCCTAAGTGAGTAGACATATCCATAAAATTATTGGGTTGCTTTTTGAAAAATTTTAAATTCTTAATTGGCAAAAGTCTTGTTTTGACAAAACAGCACTGTGTCTACGCTACGCATTTTTTTTCTTCTCTTTATTTTTCAATATTTATGCATAAAACATTGCCCAATGAGTTTTATGTATGATTGTGGAAAAAACAATTACTAAAAGGGATTGTTTTCTAAATAATTTAAATACAAAGAAATTAGCCTTTGTTAAATAATAGTTGTCTTTGCTTTCTAAATAGGAAGAATATTTATTTATTAAAATCTCTGACTTCATTAAGTGAAAGATCATCTACAAGTCAGTTAAATGTAGTTTGAAGTTCATAGTTTCCCTTAAAAGCCAGTTTCATTGCATTTCTTCCTTTAAGAATGTGGATCTTTTTACAACTAGGGTTCTTTTTTGTTAGCAGTGACTTTGTGCTGTGCAAGGACTGAGCAAAACCTGAATCACTCGTGTTTAGAAAATGGTTCCAGTGTTTAAGTATAAAACTGAAATACTCAACTCATTAGTATTCCATTAGGAATGTTGCCATTGTCTATGTTTTGCAAACCCCAGAAAGTATTTGGTATCCCATTGTGCTGTGCTGCGACTCTCTTCAAAAGATATAATAATCACTGCTATGGTTATTATTTCCATATATATGTTTAGGCATATGTGTATAAAGCATAAGTTCCCTTTTTGCCTTTGTTTGCAAAAGCCAGTTTTCTAAATCTCTGACTCAGTTTTTTGGTCTAGTGCACTTAAGGATGTCTTATGTGGCACAATGTCTTGTTAATTTATCTGAAGAAACTTTAAGATGATTGCACATTGGAAAATAAAGAACATTTTCTTTCTGGATGTTATTACTGGAAGTTGGATGTTCTCATTAATATTGGAATTAAGGGAAAAACTATAGGTTTTCAGTTAGGGTGGACTGATATTGGAACTGTGACACTGATTGTAGAGTTAAATAACTATTCTGGATTTTATACAGTATTTTCTGTAGGCAAAAAAAGGTATGAAATTTACTATTTTACAGTAAACATAGAATCACAGAGTCATAAAATAGTTTGTGTTGGAAGGGGCCTTTAAAGGTATGTAGTCCAACCCCCCTGCAATGCGCAGAGACACCTTCAACTAGATCAGGTTGCTCAGAGCCCCATCCAACCTGACCTTGAATGTTTCCAGGGATGGGGCATCTACAGCCTCTCTGGGCAAACTGTTCCAGTGTCTCACCACCCCCATTGTAAGAAATTTCTTGCTTATATCTAGTTTGAATCTACCCTCCTTTAGTTTGAAACCATTACTCCCTTGTCCTCTCACAACAGGCCCTGCTAAAAAGTGTGTCCTCGTTTTTCTTATAAGCTCCCTTTAAGTACTGGAAGGCCGCCGTAAGGTCTCTCCAGAGCCTTCTCTTCACACAGAACAACTCCAACCCTCTCAGCCTGTCCTCATAGGAGAGGTGTTCCATCCCTCTGATCATCTTTGTGGCCGTCCTCTGAACCCACTCCAACAGGTCCATGTCTTTCCTGTACTGAGGGCTCCAGAGCTGGACGCAGTAATCCAGATTGGGTCTCACAAGAGTGGAGTAAAGGGGCAGAATCACCTCCCTCGACCTGCTGGCCATGCTTCGTTTTATGCAGCCCAGGATACAGTTAGTCTTCTGGGCTGCGAGCACACTTTGTTGGCTCATGTCCAGCTTTTCATCCACCAGTACCCCCAGGTCCTTCTTGGCAGGCTGCTCTCAATCCCTTCATCCCCCAGCCTGGATTGACAGCGGGGATTGCCCAACCCAGGTGCTGAACCTTGCAGTTAGCCTTGTTGAACCTCACGAGACTCACACAGGCCCACTTCTCGAGCCTGTCCAGGTCCCTCTGGATGGCATCCCGTCCCTCACCTGTGTCAACCACACCACTTAGCTTGGTGACATCTGCATACTTGCTGAGGGTGCGCTCAATCCCACTGTCTATGTCACTGATGAAGATACTGAACAGTACTGGTCTCAATACGGATCCCTGAGGGACACCACTTGTCACTGGTCTCCATCTGGACATTGAGCCGTTGACCACTGCCCTCTGGATGCAACCATCCAACCAATTCCTCATCCACCAAACAGTCCACCCACCAAATCCATACCTCTTCAGTTTAGAGAGCAGGATGTTGTGGGGGACTGTGTCAAAGGCCTTACGGAAGTCCAAGTAGATGAAATCCGTAGCCCTTCCCTTGTCCACTGATGTAGTCACTCCATCATAGAAGGCCACTAGGTTGGTCAGGCAGGACTTGCCCTTGGTGAAGCCATGCTGGCTGTCTCAAATCACCTCCCTGTCCTCCGTGTGCCTTAGCATAGCTTCCAGGAGGATCTGTTCCATGATCTGCCCAGGCACAGAGGTGAGGCTGACAGGTTGGTAGTTCCCAGGGTCTGCCTTTCCACCCTTTTGAAGAATGGGTGCAATGTTTCCCTTTTTCCAGTCACCAGGGACTTCACCGGACTGCCATGACTTTTCAAATATGATGGAGTGTGGCTTGGCAACTACATCAGCCAATTCCCTCGGGACTTTGGGATGCATCTCATCAGATCCCATAGACTTATGTGTGTTCAAGTTCTTCACGCGGTCTCAATCCTGATCTTCTCTTACAGTGGGAAGGACTTTGCTCCCCGAGTCCCTGCCTTGCGGTCCATCCACTCCAGAGGTATGGGGAGAGAGGCTGCTAGTGAAGACTGAGGCAAAAAATTTGTTGAGTACCTCAGCCTTCTCTTCATCCATTGTTACCACTTTTTCAGTTTTGTTCATCATGGGAGTTACGCTTTCTTTGACCTTCCTTTTCTGGCCAACATACCTGTAGAAGCCCTTCTTATTTTTCTTTGCATCTCTTGCCAAGTTCAGCTCCAGCTGCGCCTTGACCTTCCCGACCCCATCCCTATCCAACTGGGCGGCATCCCTGTACTCTTCCTGGGATACCTGTTCCTGCTTCCACTGCCTGTGCATCTCTTGTTTGCCCTTCAGTTTAATCAGCAGGTCTTGACTCAGCCATGCCAGTCTTTGCCTTCCTTTCCTGATTTCTTACACCTGGGGACTGAGAGCTCTTGCCCTCTACGAAAAGCATTCTTAAAGATCTGCCAGCTCCCTGTTCTGCTTCCTCGTCCCTGAGGACAGTTTCCCAGGGGGTCCTACTGACTTTAACTCCTCAAAGAGCTGGAAGTTTGCTTTCTTAAAATTCAGGGTCCTGACTTTACTCTTCTCCTGACCTGTATGCCTCAGGACTGCGAACTCCACCAGTGCATGATCACTGCGGCCCAGGCTGCCTCCAATCTTGATGTCACCGACTACGTCACTTGCCTTGGTGACCATCAGGCCCAGTGGTCCAGTATCGCATCCCCTCTGGTAGGGCTGTCTATTACCTGGCTTAAGAAGGTATCCTCAATGCACTTCCCCCAGGAGTCTCCTGGATTGCCTACAGCTCACCATGCTACTTTTCCAGGAGATGTCAGGGTGTCTGAATATGCAGTGGTGAGAGCCTGCGAGTGCAATGTCTCCGGTAGCTGGAGTAAGAAGGCTTCATCAGTAGGCTTCCCTTGATCAGGTGGCCTGTAGTGAACACCAACCACAAGGTTCCGTTTGTTGCCTCGGTCTCTAGTTGTTACCCATAAGCTTTCAGCCTTTTCATGGCTATTCTTCAGAGACAGCTCTTCACAATCTATCCCTTTCTTGACATAGAGAGCAAGAGTTCTGCCCCTCCTGCCTTGCCTGTCCCTTCTGAACAGCCTGTAGCCATCGATACCTGCACTCCAGTTATGGGATTCATCCCACCAACTTTCAGTAATGGCAACTAGGTTGTAGCTTTCTAGCAGCACGATGGCTCCCAGCTCCTCTGTATTTATCCTATACATCCATTTTCATTGATAGGATTTTTAATATTTCCGTAGTCATCTGTGAAGTTCTATTCCTTTTTTCTTTTCTTTTTGTATTGTGATTTTTGTCAGGCACACTGGAAAGAAGTAGAGGGTTCAGATAATCAATAGACTTTCAGAGTTACCATGTTAATCTCAAGTAGGTTTGATCAGCAATTTATCAGTCCTTCTGAATATTTCAGTAGGGGTTAAATCTGTCAGATACCATAGCCATGGTTCCATAGAGTTCCAACTCCATGGAGGTCCATGGAGACCTATCCAATGATGGTCCCAGTTGGCAAGGTCCTGGCCCTGTCCTCCAGCCCCATCCCAAATTTATATACCCGTTTCCTGCTTTGCACTGACTACATTTGAATGCAAAGCGAGTCAGAGGTAGTTGAAGGCAGTGACTGCAGAAACCCAGCTTTAAATCAGTTTAAACTGTTGGGGGGTGGGGATTAAAGTCTAGTTTATTTGCTGTCAGCCATCTGGATCTGTTCAGTTAAACTAAAAAATCACCTGGATAGGGCATTCTAAGTATTTGTAGATATTTTCACTATATCTCTTTTATTATGCATTGTAATGTTACTCCTTTTTAGTGACATTGGTCCTCAGATTGCCAAAGTATTCTGTAGCTAATATAGATTAATAGAGATTAAGGGCAGTAAAATTTGTAGACCACAGAACATTTGGTTTACAGACTAGTAACTTGTATTTGTTTGCTGTAGTTCTTCACAGAAGTATACAGCCTTCTGTTTTGAAGGTACCAGGTGAAGAAGAACCCGCCTCATCTGGTTTTCACCAGTTAATCCACTGCTTAAAATAAATACATAAAACAATAAAATTTAATTCCTGATTTTGAATTAATTTTGGTTTGTCACCCAGTAAATACTATTTTCATTTCTGCTGAGCAAAATTGAGGAATGCTGTACTTCCCAGTTATGTTTCCTATGAAGCCATAAGTCATCCGTGGTTGTTGTTCTGATAAGTTTTCTTTGTAAGGCATTTTTCTTGATTCTCAAACCACTTCTGTATCCTATCCAAATTTCCATGTTTCCATTTAAATGTCAGGGCCACGATCTTAAGCACTTTTCTACCTCGTATGTATTTCTATATGGTTTTAGTATTGAAAAGTTTCTTCTCAGATTATAATTACAGTGGTTGCTTGAATGCTTTCTAGCGAAGAAGGTTATTTGAGTTGCTTTTTCTCTGTGGCTCATTAAATGCTTTTCAGAATTTGCTTTCCAGATTGCAGCCCTTCATTCTGTGGCCTGCTAGAAGTTTGACTGTGAATTTGAATGTACAGAGATTTTGTAGTGTAATGCAGTAAGCCAGAGAAAAAGACAATTTTGAATGATAACCATTTATTTACAAGCTGAGAGATTTGCTGCTGATTTTTCTGAATTATTTCTGAAGTGACAAAACTCGGAGAAGTGATATATGTTTCTGCACATGTAAATAAAAGATATTTTGAATATAAGTAAGATAAAACCCCATTTGTATTAACTCATATACTAGTAGGGGGAAGAACCTTTTGGCTCATGCCAAGATTGGTATTAGCTAATTTTAAGATCCAACTAGGATAAGCAACAAATTAGCATGCTAATATAAGTGACAAAGTAAAAAAAAATAATGCGCTAACCTTTTAATTTTACATCTTACTTTTATTCAGAGACCACGATGCAGACATCAGAGACTGGGTCGGATACAGGTTCAACTGTGACTTTACAGACATCTGTGGCTGGCCAGGCAGCAGTGCCCACACAGGTAGTACAGCAAGTACCAGTTCAGCAACAGGTAGGTGGCTGTTACTTTTGGCAAGATTAAAAAAAAAAAGTGTCAGGAAGGATAGTTCTTCACAATATAGTGAAGAACTTGATTTTGTACAAGACTGCTAAATGAACTCTTTTGCTCTGTTTTTATCAATTTTATTTTGCTGGAATTAAAATAGCCAGAGAGAGACAAGCTGTTTTCATGATCTGTTCCTTAACTAGAGCATCTGACAAGCACCAGTAGTACACATACATGATTCTAGCTGTAGGTTATTATGGAATTCATGTAATAGCTCATAGAAATTTACTTTAATTTATGTTACTGAATATTTACATTTTTTCCTTTAAATAATGAATGAGGAATATGTTTCTGATATTCTTGTCTATATCATTTTCCCTTTTGTATGGATGTCCAAGTAAGTGTAATACAAACGGAAAAATGAAAAGCACTGTCCTTTGCATCTCTAGGCTTAACTCCCTGCAGATCTTTGCACAATGTCAAGAAAGTATTTGTGGTATGACAACAGGGAATTCATAATGTGCTTTTGCCAGGGAACTAAGAAGACTTTTGTGGCAGCCAGCACAGCGCACACCTCTGTTACGTGAGGCGGTCATTCACCTATGCAGCACCCACAAACTTTGAAAGGAGTGGTGGCTGAAGAAAATGGGGAGGAAAAAAGGAAAAGTATGGAGGTAGAAAACAGGGACTGAATGTGAAAGCCGTGACAGCTGTCCAAGACTTTTCTGGAATACACAAAAATTAGCTGTCCATCTGATGTTGTTTTCAATCAAAAACTGACTTCACAGTTTCAGAATCAATAATATGAGAACTAGACAGTTTATTGAATAGTGTAATTTGTTTCTGTGCCAGTGGAGCACTTTTCCCTAAATTAAATTCTTCAGTATTTGTTAAGTTTAGTTCTAAATTCCAGGCAGTGCATTTTTATATATGTGTTCCACAGTCTCATACATTTCATTAAAGTTTTTTTCCTCATATACAGACTCAATTTATAATGCCTCATAGTTCCATTACTGTATCTTCATGTATATTTTAGGATGCAAGCTTATTTTAAAAAAACTGGTTCAGGAAAGCTTTGAATTTGGACTTACAAAAGTTTATGTAAATGCTTGTCTTTGCGTATTTGCTCAGAATTCACCACTAGTGAGTCAGTAATTGTTTGAAATATTTTTTCCTGAGTTCAGACTGTTAAATAGCTCTCTCTCTACTTGAATGTTGATTAGGACAGAGACTTTTGAATACTGTGTTAACATTTTAATTGAAGCTTCCATGATGCTTGAACTTAGCTAAACTTTGTAGGAGATTTTGTCTGGTTAGCTCTTTTGAAAGGTTTGTGAAGTGCAAGACTACTTTTCTTTGTGAAATAGTATCTGGATAGTTTGTCTGATTTTTATGTTCTTTCATGATGACAGATGTTTAATAGATGCAGTTTGTGATTTGTTCTTTGTTATTCCTGTTACAGCTTTTCAGATAAAAGATGGCAACTTGGCAGTGCTAGACAGTTGCTTGTTTTAAGCATATTATATATACGATGGCCTAATATTATATGCTGAATTTTATGCATGCGAAGTATTGATCAGTGTGAGGAATTGAAGACTGGTAACCAGTTAGTGGCATATAGGATACTTTATAGTGTTGTAGTTCTAATAATTGGATTGATTGACCTGTAAGGGTAGGATCTTCTATGCATTTCTGTTCTGTCTTTGTCACAAGCAAATGAAGAATGAGCTGGGCTTTGTTGTTGATAAACTTTGCTTGTTCAAGTTTCTACCTTTCTGAAAACTTCTAGGCTCCTTATTTTCCCACATAAATAATGCATTAATCTTTGTCACCGACTGTTTGTATCTTTTCTGAAGTTATTCCAGTTGTCCTTCATTAATTTAATACTCATGTCAAAACGCAGAAGCCCAGGAGTGGATTGTTTTTCTCATGCTTGATTATACCTTAATGAGAACAGAAAGCTGAATTTTTTGTTGCACTGTCTGAGTATGTAAAACTGTCCCTGATCAACCTTACATACCTTTCTTTTAGTACTTCTGCTTCTGAGTATTCCCTTTCGTGGAATACTCCATCATTACTTTGGATTATTTTTCCCTTTGGGGATATTAGATTATATTTTTCTAGCTGACTTTTAACACTGACCTTAGGAATCAGCATGATGTTTCAGAAGGGAAAGCTAAGGGATCAACCCAGCCAAGGAAGAGGAGTTCCTGAAAAATTTTGCAGGGATTGCAGATGCAGCAAGAATGTTGGGAAGTCCAATGCAGACAGTATCGCAGTGATTAAAAGATGGTATGTATGGGAGATTTGTATAGAGAGAGAGGCTAGATTACACAAGCGGACGTGTGGTGAGGAGAAAAGAGTGAACATGTCAGTGTGGTGTGCCAGCAGGAAATGTGATGAATAACGTAGGTGGGATAGGTAATTTCAATTGTAGAGTTAAAAAGAAAAAGGAATATCAAACATTTAAACAATCATTGCATCCAGGAAATTGTAGGTGTGATTTGCCCTAAGGAATTAACTGCGTATAGGTCACATTTGCCTAAAGTTGGTATCGGCTTTATGTACATTTGATAGAAATGGTCCAATTTGCCTAAAGAAAATGAGGAGAAGGAGTGCTAATTTCATAAAGCCATTCTTTTGATGGCAGAGGGAGGGCTTATTATTTCTGCATATTCAAAGTTACCAATGTTGAAAGTTGGAGGGGTAGGTTTTAGGTGCGCGGTATGTAAGATATGCTTTCATTCTGTGGTTTGTAAGAGACGTGTTTGTAATGTCAGCTGTATGCAAAATATGTGTGAATATTCACATTTGGATTATATTCTCTTGTGAATATAATTCACTAAAACAATTGGGCACTTGAATTTTGTTAAATTCAAAGGTACTGCAACGTGTCTGTGTATATGCAACAATCTGGTGTAAGCTGAAACTTCTGTATTATCATGTTTACAGTAATTTATTAGTACTTTTTAGTGAATAATGCCATTTTCAATTAATTTGTTTTTAATTAATTTTAAAGCAATGTATGTTATTTCATTTTTCTTTGTGAGGTCTTTGTTTCCCATGTTTCCATTCCTGTATCTACACCATACTTAAATGACATTGCAGGCATTAATTTGGGATTGTTTTCGTGTCATCAGTGTTTTATTTATGCTCACAAAATGTCTGATATCTTTTTCAAAATTAAATATTTTTGCACTGAAGAAGAGCAGGCTGAATAAGTGGAAGGGTGAACTTGAGAGCCTTTTGCCTACAGCTGAGTTTGTATTGAAGCATCCTGTCTTTTGAGCAAACAGCGAAAGAGTAACTTTTGATATTTTCAGTTAAAAAAATCCCTAGTTTGCATATAGGTAGTATAAATATGGAGCTCATAAAAATCTGCTGTGATGCTCAAAAAATAGGGGGGAAAAAACGGTACCATGAATGAAACCTGGGCTTCCCCTCTGGTGAAAGTGGCACTGGTGGCAGGTGGTTTCGTGCAGCACACCAGCTGTCACTGTTGAGATGGGATAGAGGGGAATGGTAAGGGGGCAAACATGTCCACATGTAAGCAACAAGAGTGAGACCAAAAAGGTGGGAGTGTAATTAAATTCCATTTTAATAGCCTGAGGAATTTTTGTAGTAATTTCTTTACTCAGATATGGGGATAACTAAGTGATCACTTTTTCAACATGGAGTCTTTAGCACGGTGCAGTAAGCTTCTAAGGATTCAAAATTAGCCCCAGTTTGTAGTTTATGCCATGCAACATGGAAGAATTGGAGAAATGAAACTAAAAATAGTCATATAATCTGTTTTATAGAAGTATACCCATGCATCAGAAGTTGAGCAAAGCATTTCTTCATACTCACCATACACGATGGCCATCGTGCTCACAACGCATTGTGTCATTAACTGGAGATGCAGACTTCTGCTGATCAAAATTGCTCTTAATGCAAAATCAGGTTTAGCATATGAAAAACATAATCATGAACTGACATTAGCCATTATATAAATATGAATGTGCTTAGAATATTACAGCGTGTGCTATTTATATGTTGCTTGCCAAAAGTAATCGAGACTAATGAAGGTACAAAAATTATTTTTGTCTTGGAGAACAGAAAACGATGCACATCCAAGTCGTTTGCATAGGCACTGTGGATAATTTTATGTTCCTTTTTAAACAGAGTTTAAAAATCCTTATATATTTTGCCCTATTGTTCTACTCTTTGCTTTGAACATAAACACTTCTTATTGGAAATCAAAATTCTCTCTTAAATTTGGTTTTATGCTTTAATGCAATTTGTGAATTTAGTATGCTTTTATGCACTTGATTTTTGTTGACAAACTCTCATAGATACAATATAACATGGTTCCTCATTTGTTCCTCTGAGGTAGTATAATTAAGAATATAATTTATTTTCCTTTTTTCCCCCCTTCAACTAGTAATTATAATTACACATGTATATTGAAATACATTTTCATTAGCCTCTTGTTCTCCTGGAACGTTTCAGCTGCTTACTTCTAATCCTATTCCAGTTATTTATTTCAGGCTAGAATCACTGAAGCAAGAGGAAAGAAAGGTCTTCTGTCTGACTCTACTTAACTCATTATTTCCTATACAAGTCAGTTAATTTCCCATTTTCCAACCAGACAATAACAACAACTACCATGACTAGCTCACCGGTCCACCCCAGAACATACAATTTTTGAACTTGCATACTGTCACTTTTTAATAAATACTTCATTGTGTTTTCTGTTTTCAGACAGAAACATTTAATTCTTGGAGTATTTTTTAATACAAGAAGGCCGTTTAGGTTTAGGTCTCTGTTGAATATTCTCTCTGTGATCTTTAGTTTCTGCTCTGCCCCAAAAAATAAAGAACATAGCTGATAAAATTCCTTTAACAGCCTAATAAAAGGTGCAAGGAAAATGATAAATAAAACAGAAAAGAAGAATTTTGGTTGTTTTTTTTTTTCAATTTCCACAAAAGTCTTTATCATAACCAACTTCCTCTCAAATAATTTTTTGCTCATAGAGAGTAGATATATGCATTTCATTTCTTCCTGTTGTCAAGGATCAAAAAGAAAATCCGGAGGCACTAGATTTCATTCTCCTGAAAACACTTCCCAAAATGAAGTAAAATAGTAAATAAAATCAGTATTGGAGATATCATATAACAGAGATTTTCAGCGTGGCAGAATTTTCATATACAATGCCATCCTGAAGGCCACTTGCGTATTTTATTAGTCGTTGCTTGACAGGAAAAATTTTTACCTCTAACTTCCTCTACCTTAAGGTTATTATGTACACTGCAATACAATGTAGTGACTAACACTTCCTTGGGCACCATAATGAGTTTAACTGTAGCAGTACTGAGTTTCAGAGAAGCTGAAGCAAAATAACTTTTTTTTTTAATAAACTGTCTTTTTTTATTACTGTATTGAAAAAAAATTAACCTAATTCAGTAGCCCTTTTGTATTGAACTTCATTGTTAAACTTTAAAGGAAAAACATTTTGATCTACAAAAGTAGGTAAGACGTTTTAATAGCACTGTACTGGAGCTATTCTTAAATGTTGATTTAAAAAGTAACTTATTTGCATAAACAGTCATGACATTTCTAGTGTTACTGCATATTAGGCTAATAAAGAATTTATATAAAAATCGGTGAAAATTTGACATTAATCAATGAAAGTTTCAATTTTAACACTTTTTGATATTTTGTTTTAAGGTAAATTAAGTTGTTGTTGTTGTTGTTCCAAATCAGAAAATAAACACATTTTGGAATTTTTCAGTTTCCTGTCCACTAGACGCTGAGCTTTGATAAACTGTATACCACTTTGTCCCTGCAGTATCCTCTCGATTCTGTGGTAAAGGTCTTGCACTGTGCTGAATTGGTTGTTTTTGAAATGGTAGCGGCTTGTATCCAAGAATAATGGGAGAATATAATTCCTTGTATAGAATGGGAACGTGACCTGCATTTACTGATAGAAATTTTTTAATGTTGTGTTTGTACATACTGTAGAGTTCCATTTTATCAGCATGCAGGTTGCAAGGAGAAAATTACATTTCTTTTATTAATAGAAAAATGGTGTGGGTTTTTTTAATAGGGAGTAAGCCATATCCAGTGTATGTGAATAGGGAATGCAGTGCATTTTGGGAGAGGCTGGACAAGAACATGGAATTCATACTGACAACAGCGTCATTTCCACAGTATTTCCCCAGCTATACTACTGGGACAGAAAATGGAGCATATCCATTACATGGCAGGTGACAAATTACTCGTTTTAAGAACAGGCATACATGTGGCCGGATGATGCTGTCTTCCGTAGTAAATGTAATTCTTCAGCTTGGTGCAAAGCATAGTTACACTTCATTTCATCCGTATTATGCTTTCCAGTTAGTTCTGTCTGTGGCACTGGAGGTATGTATGCTCCATGAGTGTGCATCTTCAATGTTAGGGCTCCATTTATCAGACTTACAGCACGAATATTGTGTAAGAACAGTAACTTCCTTTGCTCTTGCTATGACATACCTTTAGTAATTATGACAACAGAGATATCCCTTATTGTTTAGAAGCCATTAGGTGCACTGAAGCATTGGTCCTTCTTTACAGTATCCCAAATTTCTGGTGTTCTTATTTTCAGGTACAGCAAGTACAGACTGTGCAACAGGTACAGCATGTCTACCCAGCCCAGGTTCAGTATGTGGAGGGAAGTGACACAGTCTACACTAATGGAGCTATGTAAGTTGGCAAATAGTCAGAATTTGAATGTTTACTAAAATGTGAAGTTAAATATATATTTTTTCAGTTAGATTCTACCAACTGGTGAATTTTAAGTTGGAAAGAAAAATGATTCAATCAAAGGTCTTTTATTGTCAAAATAGTTTTTTGGATGAAAAGCTGAATTCACACTGTTTGGTTTTGTTAAGGCAGATTTTTTGTGTAAATAGAATTCTTGTGGTTGTTTCAGTTGGACTTACATGAAATTACATATACAGCATTGTGTTGTTTGAAAAAGTACCTTTCAGTTTATGGGTAAGTTCTGTCCACAGGACATACTGTGTAACTTCTGTCCTCAGGACAGAAGGCAGTCTTTCTGGCTGCAATCCTAGTGGCAAATGCATAGAAAGGTGCAGCAGCTGTAATTATTATTTAAAGAAAGTAGTAATGTAATTTCATTCCTGTGTTTAATAAAATTAGAGTTGTTTTTTTTTTTTTTTCCCCAAAGGAATGAGGAGAGGCAGAGAAAGGAGAGTAACATTGTCTCCTTTTGCTGCTTCTTTAGCCTCTTTTCTGCACATTATTGTGCATTTCCTGCTTCCCTGAACATGCTTTTCCATCATCAAGTTCCTTTCTTCAGTACAGAAGCTTAGAATCGTAGGAAGAGTAATATAGGTTTGATAGGACCTCTGGAGGTTACCTAGTCTAATACCTGATGTAGAGCTGCATGAGCTTTGAAGTTGGCTCAGACATCAAAGTCATGTTGCATGGGGAAAGAGTTTATGTACCCCTTTTTTTCATTTACCTATCTTTTGCCATTTTTGCTGTGTTACTGGCTCTAGGAAGAAATACAATTTAGAAAGCTACTTTGTTATCTGCAGGTAGTTATTTGTTGATGGTAATCCAAAAGTGATTCAAAAGAGCAATGTTATTTGGATCAGAGACTTCTCATGTTAACACTGGCGGCATTTTTTGGTCATCTCTGCTAGCATATTTTGCTTAATTAATTTTTCACATACTGTCTTGTCTGTTTTCTTCTCACTTGTAAAGCCTAAGCGATGTATCTTAAATATGCATTAGACTTCCCTATTGTAGTGGTTTCGGCTGCGATAGAATTCATTTTTCTTCATAGTACCTGGTCTGGTGCTATGTTTTGCACTTGTCCTGCAAACAGTGTTGGTAACACAGGGATGTTTTAGTCCTTGCTGAGCAGTGCTTACACAGCATCAAGGCCTTTTCTGCTTCTCACACTGCCCCACCAGCAAGTGTGCTGGGAGTGCACAAGAAGTTGGTAGGGGACACAGCTGGGACATATGACCAAAGGGATATCCCAGACGACATGATGTTATGCTCAGCAGTGAAAGCTGAAAAAGGAGGAAGAGGGGTGTGTTCAGAGATAGGGCATTTGTCTTCCCAAGTAACTGTTACACATGATGAAGCCCTGCTTTCCTGGAGATGACTGAACACCTGCCTGCTAACGGGAAGTAGTGAATGAATTCCTTGTTTTGATTTGCTTGCATGCATGACTTTTGCTTTACTTACTAAACTGTCTTTATCTCAATGCATGAGTTTTCTCACTTTTACCCTTTGTCCTGGTTTGAGGCCTAAACCACCACACCCTTCTGATTCTTCCCCTCACCCCACCATGGGAATGGTGAGCAAGTGGCTGTGAGGGGCTTAGTTGCCAGCTGGAGTTAAACTATGACAGTCCTTTTTGGCACCAAGCACAGGACTGTGGTCCCTGGCTGCGGTGTAAAGCATTTTTTTTTTCCACATCTTGTCCTCTATCAGACCAGCCCAAGTGCTATGGCACAAGCTATCTCCCGTGGGGCTGATGTGCCAGGCCATCGAACCCATAAAGTCCAGTAAACCAGGTTGTCCCTTTCCTCCACCCGGCCAGAGGCAGGGCCCCTTCATTCCTGGTCAGAGTATTCATTACTTGATTATTGTAACTGCAAAAGCCAAAACCAGTCTTTAACATGTACAGCAGAAAAGGGACCATGGCAAATATTAGGGCTGTGTTTCCACCCCTGGGGCAGTTGATTCCAGGTGTGCTGGATACCCCGCCACGTGAAAGCAAGCTGCGGCCTTCATGCTGCTGCCAAAGGGACTGAGAAGAACACGTTAGGGATATCAATTGTAGCATACCACTTGGCTGCCTTTGACTGCAGTTCATACTGGAGTTCTAGCATGTCCCGTACAGCAGCACTTAGCAGCAGCATGACTTCATTGCAACCATGATAGATAGTCCACTGTTAGCCTCCAAAAGAGGTCATTCTTAAATAGGCTATTATTCAAGTTTCTCTTTTCATTTGTTACTTGTAAGTTCTTACATGAGCTATTGGCACGTGCACATTTGGCAGTGTATGAGATGTGTACTGCATGACTGCTAACAATCCTTGGAAAAAACAGAGCCAAATGTTACTGACTGCTTAGTACGAACCTTCAGGTTTCCATGATTTTATTGTGTTTCTATATCTGAATCTGTCAGTTTCTGCAAAATCAGTCGGTGGGATATAAAAGACTTCCTTAACACAGTAAGAAAGCTCTCCTTAGCAGGTGAGCCTAATCCAGATTGTCTTTCCCTCCTACAGAAGAATTTACCTGTGTTGTTGTGAACAACAACATTGTGAACAACAGCCAATTTGTTGTTCAATACTTTTAGGGACATTAACCTTTCTAAAGATTATGGGCTTATTCATGGAGAATGGCACCAGTGTGTGTTTCTACTCAGAATTTTTAAAAACTATGAATTGTGAAACACTTTTATATTCCATCTTAAGAATAGAAAAATGTCATTTATGTAAATTAAATTTATTGAATATATGTATTACATGATACGCCATTTATTTGACAGATGAAGGAGAATGGGGCTCTAGGTTGCTGACGGCTAGCTCCCCTCAGAGATTAAAGAATTATTTTTCTGTTTGCTGTTTTCATTCTTAGGTCTGTGGTTTAAAAACAAATTATATTCATTTCTCCTCTTCTTGGATTATCTTGTTCAGAGCTATATCAATGTGGGAGTGACATTTTGGAATTTTTGGAAGTGAACAAAAAGCTTACCATATCCCTAAACCAAGCTGGCATGGAGTGTGTCGAGTTCTGCTGTGACAGAAAACACAGAGGCCAGCCTCTGTTGTACTAAAATATTTAGGCAAGTGTTCAGATTGCAGTTCATCTTTTTCTATTCTTCATATGGAAATCTGTGAAAGTTGAGCCTTGTGGATCCTGCCATTCACAGAAGTGTGTTACAGCCAGTTTGTCCAGTTACTTCCACTCCAGAAATTGTCTGTTTCACTTTCAGAAAATTGGATTAGCTTTGTAAATGATGTGATTGACAGAGTGGTTACAGCCAGTCTGTCCAGTTGTTTTCCTATGATTATATGTTTGATTTATTTTATGACCATGCTAAATCAAAATCTTAATTCTAACTCAAAAACAGATACAGGATGCTTCCATAATCTATCAAGTAACAGTACTACTCTAGCAATGGAATAAGAAGTCTGCAAGCCATAGCTAGGGTGAAGACATTAAATCAGCATACAGGCATCTCTGGAATAAATTTTACAGCATGTCTGATGAAAGAATTATTCTTTATTTCAAAATATAGCACTTGGAAACTAGCATTGATTTAAGTCCGTACATGATAGCAACAAAGGATGCAGTTAGAATATGTATGAGGAAAGAGTTACCTGATTCTTTTGATTCTAAAGGTAAGAAGTTTGTCAGGTTTCACAGTCTGTGTCAAGTGTAACTGTTGTATTCTTATAACACAATCCTTCCCACATGTTTTATATCATGATTTCTCTACGCTTAAAAGTTATTTGGTTTTATTATAATTGGAGGCATAATGATAATACAAGGGGTGTCACCTACAACTTGTCACATACGTTGCATAATATGAGAACATTTGAATTATTTTATCTACATTTGTGTCTGGTTAATAACAATTTTGCTTGTCAAGCACGTCACTATCCTGAAACAAAAATGCATTGTTGTTCCAATGACATGTGCAGTCTTACCTGGCAGTTTAGAATAGAGGAAGAATATTATGGGTGCACCTATATTAAGAAGCCAAGTGAGCCCCTGATACTAGACATGAACTTTCTTCTTACATAAATTGTAATGTATTAATCAAACGTAGCCATTTACTTGATGATTCTGTCGTGGCAAAGAGGGTTGTAATTGCTGGGATTGTCCAAGAATTGCTATTGCTGTTGTGTCCAAACTGCATTCTTCATCAATTTGTTGGACTACAGTTTGTGTGGTTTATGTGAACAAAACACACCTTGTATGCAAAAACCAAGAATTTACTGTTACTCCAATTGAAATCTTAACAGTCAAATCAAATAATTATTATCAATACAGTTAAAGCTGTTATCTTCCTGGTACTTCCTAGTATCCGTACCTTTTTCTCTGGCAGTATGCTTACCCTTTTACTAGCCCTCTGCATACTAAGATCAATGGCTTCCATCTGAGAAAGGGTTACAACAAGTTACCACCATCACAGGTGTTACGCCTGGAGAAGTATAATAGATGGTGGGGCGGCTCTCGACTCACACTGGGTCCACTTGCAGCTATTTCAGATATGCTTTGTAGCACAGTCTACACCTTATTCATTCTTTATTGGTTTCCATTTCCATATTACATCTGAATATACATATTACTATACTGAATATACTTCTTGAATAATGTCATCCCATGCTCTTGATCCTCTTTGCTACATTTTTAATCTAGAGTCATGGGTTGTTTGTTCTGTACAGAATAGCTATTTGATATTACTGTCTGTTAGTTACAGCAATGCATCAGTGTTTTAATGATAGGTTTTATACCACAATAGTAGTTAGCTAAGCTGACATGGAAACAGATTAAGGAACGTTTATCTGATTGTTCGACAATTACTGTTACAGCTAAGCTAGAACAAAGCTCTAGGCTAGTACAGACAAGTCTAGACAACAGAAGCCTGACAAGCCCAAGACTTGAGGTCTTGCAGATTTAGTACAAACCCTGTGACATGTTCCTAACAGTGGCAATACTGTATTTCTTGGACTACAGCTCTGCAGTACTTTATCAGAATTTTTAGAGGTCTGTAACTAAGGTTCCTCAATGTGTCTAACTTACAGGTCCTGAGAATATAATTTGTAATATTTCTCCTCTGTTTTCATTTACTTTGTCTCCTGATTTACAGGATTTTGCTGCAGTTGTGCATTCTGTGTGTTTTTATTGCTTTATTTCCATGTGGAAAAAGATCTTAGACTGAGTATTGAAGATCTCAGTTCTTTTTTATTGATAATGAATGCCTGTCAGTAACATATTTAATTTTTGAACGTGACAAATAAGAATTTCTTTATATGGAATAATGCAACTCTATTTTAGGTAAATTTTATAAAGCTTTTTCTGGCCCTTATGTTTTAAGTTGTCCATATAGATAAAATGTATATGCATAAAGCAGGTCAACTATTCACTGTTACAGAGGAAATTGTTTACTTTGAATTTTTGTTCTCTGGTTATAGATGCATTAATTGCCCTTTCATAGTGTAGGTTTTGATCTTTGATTTTAGCAGTTTCATTGGATAAAGGGGGACTGGTGAAAGGAAAGGATGACTTACTGTCTTACCAGTTCTCAAATCTGTCTTTAGATCAGTTTGAGGAGGCTTTTGTGGAAGAAGGTTATTGCTTCATTGGGATTTGATCTGTTATTAAAAAGCCCTGAATCAATATTCTGGTTACAAGAGTAGATTTCTTTGTGAGGAGGCAGGAGGTTGTATGAGCCAGGTGAGACAGATGATTTAGCCCTCTCTATTACCATTCGACTGCTTTATCATGGTCTGTTGTGTCAGTGTTAGGGTACATGGCACTTCCCCTTCTTCCCACTGCTTATGATACACCACCTCCAGAGGCTACAGCAATGCATTGGCTGAGATAATGCCTTCCCTCAGTGTTAGACAAAGGATTCTGTTCTCCGCGGTTTCTGTGAAGCTCACTATCAGCTTTAGGACCACAGGATTATACTAAAATCTTAAAGGAGTTTGAGGATATTGTTCTGGCGTGAAAGACTTTCTTGGCTTTTATGCATGGAGGTTTTCTACCATATTGCAATACCACAGCATTATCATGAGCCTTAGCTGCTCTGCATAAAATAATATTTATTTTCATTTATTGTTTTTCATATTTATATCCCAGGAAATAATACCTCAGTTAATTAAGTACCATAAAAGGCTAACTTTCATTGCAGAGATGACAGTGAAAATGCCTGCCTGCTAAGCTATGTAGGTAATCCATACCAAAATCCATAAGAGTAATTCTGAGGTTATTATTTGATGAGTAAGATAATAATTATTATGTCACTTGTTTGTTTGAGTTAGAATTGCAGAAAAATAACAAAATTGACACTGAATGGTTTTCTTGTTTGAATTAAGATGCTGTTCTTGTACAGCCACTGTGAAAGGATGCCAATATTTCTAGTTAGAGTATAAAAGGTATACATCTTCAAGTAAATAAATAGATTTATGTGCATTTTACCCAAGAATTGAATCTTCCAAGTTAGTGCCTACAGCTAGTGGTAAGAGTTCAGTAGTTAATTACTTATCTTGCAAGACACAGAAGTTACTGGAATATAATTTCAAGTTAAAACCTAATTTAAAACAAACACAAACTGCACTTGAGCTAACTTGTCTGGACTTCTAACCTGATTTGTGAATTTGTATTTAAAGACACTGCATTTCTCAGTTCCTGGAAAAGGAAATAAATCTGTTTGGTTTTTTTTTACTAAAGCACAGGGTGATGGAATAATCTTTCAACAAGGCAGATAGATTTCTAAGACGTGAATAAAAACAGCGTAAGTCTGTAGGTGATGTTTTCTAGGCAAATATAAATATGGGAAAGGTAAGTCTGTCCCATCAACTGTTTGCTCAAAGAAAATCTGGGGCCATGATCAGCCTGTGTCAATTACTGACACGTTATGGGATGGTAGGAAGACTGATTTGTAGTAGTCAATAAATCAGATTCTTGACCTTTGCATAGAACCAAATCATAGGTGCAGCTGGGAATAAATTATTTCCCATGTGTGCATGTGGAGACTGAAAACTAAGGGAGGACAATAACAAGGTTTACTCTTTCTGTGGCGCTGTTTTTATTTGTCTGCTTTCTTCAAAGTGTCAGTGTCTTTGAAGAGACGAAAGTGTCTCTAAAAATTAAGCTCAATAATATTATGTTAGCGTCTGTAATATAGAGCAAGACATTGCACTTAATTTGTGTGGTAATTCTGGGGTTTATTGAACTTAGAAATTAGTTATTTTCTGGTCTCATGTGCCAAAAAATAGAATTTTATTAATAACTTTATATGACAACTCCGTATGTTTTATTTCTAGCATTATATTTTGAAAATCATTATACAATGTATGTAAGCAATCAGGCGTAATAGGTGATGCCTTGAACTGTCGCACCTTGCAATCCTTGTCCAGCTCATGCTGGTCTCATTAATTTCCAGTGTGGGATCCCAACATTGGACGCACGTTCTGGGCTTGCTTAATCTGAATTGAATTCACACAGTGTCTGACTTTGTGTGACTTGCTGTAAGGATAAACATCATTTAGTTTGCACAGCCTTGTGGAAACTAGGATTCTGCAGCCTAACTACTTAGACTTCAAACTTACTAGTAACTCTGATGAACTTTCTAATGCTACATTCTAGCAAACACTGAATTTCACAGTGTTTTGATAGACGGAACTACGAGATTCTGTTGCCTACCTTGTATCTCAAGCCACAGTGTATCACCAAGGTGTCTTCATAAAGAGCCGGAAGGCTTTAGTTACCCTGAGGTCAGTCCCTAGATGATCTTTAGATGCAGCTGTTGAAGAAAAGAAGAACTAGGAGTGCTTTTACAACCTTTGCAATGGGAAGGAACTGATTATATGATATATGTCAGATTATGTTTGTGCTACAAGTGCTATGGAGAAGAAGATCCCTTCCCTATTTCAAGTTATCCCTTGTGTGTGTCTAAAGGATATAATATTGTATTTTCCTCTTTGCTACAGTTTTGTGTTGAGGGATCATGTTACTGTATGTTATGACCTTAAAGCCTTGGAGTCACTGCTTTCCAAAACATCATGTCATCCAGCTGCATTTTTAATTTCCAGATGAATTAGTTTGTACTTTGATTAAGTTAAAAGGCTCTTTGCTAAGTTGCAATTACTGTTGCATGTAATAATAATAGTTTTATCTCACTTTAATTACCGTTGATGTCTATTGCTAAAGGTTTGCTTAATCATCTCCAATAATCAGGTGTTCTAGAAGAACCTGCTGGTTGTTGGAACAAAGGGAAGAGTGTGTTTATCTTGGAGTGTGACCCATTGGTGTACCCCAACGATTGCTCTTGATCCATTGATATGGAGTACTGTTACAAGCAGATGTAGGTGTTCTAATACAATCAGTCCTTTAAATAGAGACTATACATGATATACGGATCTAAACAAGGTAAAAGCAAACAAGCGTTTCCTTTTCTCTCCCTATTCCACACCAAGCCTATGACTTAATTTTCCTGTGAAATTTTGAGCATTCTGTAGGGTTTGCATTGCTTCAAAGAGCTGCATCTTCAATTCCACTTCTGCAAGTCAAGTTTGTTCTCCTCACATCTTTTGGACAGTCTTTTTCCTCTAGCCATGTCTATTTTTACTGTCAACAATGGCCTTGTCCTTTCATTCTTTTCCTTACTGATACCTGATACTGATACCAAGTTTTTATTTTCTCTTTTGGGAGAAATTAGTGTTCAGTCCCATGACAATCATTTGCATTAACTGTTTCACCTGAGCTTCCATTACTACATTTTCCTAAATTTTCCTCTGCTGCGTAGCACTGCAAATTGTGTGATTCTGAGACAGGTGCAACACCAGCTCTGCTAGCAGTTATCTTGCTTATCACAAGATAAGCAATGTCACAACAGTATCACGAGGTATCACAATGACACCTTGGCTTGACAATACAGATTAATAGGGACCTGCACAGTACCTAAACACATACATAGGTTGTTACAATGCAACAATCAACTGATTTTAACTCTCCAAAAGAAATGTTAATAGATTAACTGTCTGCTTGAGCATTAGTTCCTAACAGAACTATTTTGCCTTGTTTTCAGTAGACTGCGAGGCATTTCTTTTAGATTAACTTCAAGTTTCTCGCCGCTGATCTTGGGGCTTTTGAAATACTCAAAATAAAAAGGAAAATGTTAAAGTAGCTTAAGGAGGAGTGAGAGCAAATAATGTAGTATGAGGCTTATGAAACATTTAGGATTTTAAAACTAAAGTTTTGAAGTTTCTGACACATGATAGGTTTCAGTAGCTGAATGGTTTGTTAGGGTGAGCTGGTTAATGAGGTATGAATGTTGCATAGTTGAAAGTAATTTAAAAAATGTCACTGTTGCATACCTTTAACTTCTTTCATCTTTGTGACCTTTTTAGAAGTCATGTCTCTGTTTTGGTTTTATTTCTTAAATGCAGTTTTTTATCATAACATTAGTTCATGCCCAATTTTGGATTCAACCTGTGAAAATAACTGCAATTCCCAAAATACCAGTGAACTCAGCATTTCAAGCTTCAGCCAAGAGCTTTAGTGAATTTAAAAGCAATAGTTAACATAGTATTCTTGGACATTGGACTCTCTTGGCTGACATTTGTATGAATTGTTTGCAATTTTGCAACATGCACAGTATGCAAAATATATAACATCTGACTAAAATTCAAAATTTTATTGTCAGATTAAAAAAATATTAAAAGAGATGGAGCTTTATAAATTGCTTTGCAATATATTAATAATTGGATGAGCTCTTTCTGCCTTGTCTCCTCCTCTTCAGGTAAGAGTGACAAATTTTTCTGTAAGGTTTGGTGGATACTTCGTTTAACATTATCATTGAATTAGTTATGTAGTGCTTTGGCTTGATTCAATGTTATTCTCTGAGGAGGCAGGGCTGTTTGCCAATCTTATTTAATTTGTTTATAGCTATTGTACGTACATTTCTAGAATTATAACATTTCCCTCAGCTAAATGAACAAAACAAATAATCTCTTTTCCTTTTGTTTTCTTTTCTTGAAGCCGATCAACAACTTATCCTTACACAGAAACCCAGATGTACAGCCAAAACACTGGGGGAAATTATTTTGATACGCAAGGAAGTTCTGCACAGGTGACAACAGTGGTGTCGTCTCATAGCATGGTGGGCACTGGAGGGATTCAGATGGGTGTCACAGGAGGACAACTCATTAGCAGCTCAGGAGGGACCTATCTGATTGGCAATTCAATGGAAAATTCTGGTCATTCAGTGACTCATACAACGCGGGCCTCCCCAGCGACAGTAAGTATTTCAGACTGATGCAAAATCTTTGAGACTAGTTTCTTGGTCACTCAGATGTTGTTGCAGACTGACACGATTTTTGTGACAAAATGTATAGCAATATTATGTTGTCAGAATAAGTACTACATAGTACTTTTTGTAAAATAAGAAATATATACATAAGTAAGGTACAGGAGTAAGAATTCTGTGGAAACTTAAACATGAAGGCAGACCTTTCCCTTGACAGCTTGCAAATACTTACATTTCATAGGTTAAATTTTTGCATTCAAGTAATATTAGGGAATGCTCACATAATAGTTTGTCTGAGCTGAATATTTATTAGATTGGGAACTGAAAGAGCCTCCTTTAACATTTTGTATTTTTTCTGAAAACATAAGAACACAGTGTTGTTGAGCATAACTATGTTAGATGTAAATGTTAAATAATGTGAGTTACAGATCTGTAACTTCCTTGCATTTGTTCTGCTTGTTTGCTTGATATTAGTGCAGATTTGGTAGCTTATTTCAAAATATTTCCAGTTGTTCAGAATACTGAGGTACTACCTTTTAACACTTTGTTCTTAGTTATCTATGGTATGTCTGCAAAGCCTGTGCCAGATTAAAAGCTCACTGTGGGAGTGTCTTACAATGCTATGGGAAGATGCATTCTGTTACAACTGTGATAGATAATATTGTGGACACTTAAACATAAACACAGAGCTTTCCCTTAAGAGCTTACTCAATCAGCCCTTATTTCAATTAGGAAAATGGGTTTATACCTAGTGTAGCTTTTCTGCATAACCCTAGTGAATATGTCTAGCTGATTCTTCTCAGTATTCTGATTTGGATGTAGAGATTTGAAGTAATGGGGGAGACAATGGTGAAACACAGAGTAGAAAGAGTTGAAAAATACAGTAAGGAGAAAAAGCATCATTAATAATACAGATTCATCAGTACTCAAAAGAACAATGAAATGGAGGGACTTGATTTCTAGGAACCAACATAATGAGTAAAAATCTAGTAGTCTTCTATTTGAAATTGTGATGAACATTTACGATAGCATTGAATAATTCAGATGATCTGATAAAATGGCTTTATTTTGATTCTTAAGGTGGTTGGTGTGGATAAATAAGAAATTTTTGTACAATGTAAAAAACTATTATTTCACCCAAAAGCTGTGTAGTATTATTTTCTAAGAATAAAAATTGTAAAGAGTCATAATTCATGAACAGTGTAAATATCAGTCACATAGTAGTAGCTTTCAGCTAGCAACAGAGAATTTTATATTTTAATTACAAAATAAAAAAAGGTGTATATTAACGTTTGCCTGTATTTCACATGACTTTAATAGAAAAATGGAGTTTCTGAAAAAAGGAACATTCCCCTTTCAGATTAATTTAATTAAAATCAAGATTTTAACATTGACTGCTTTCTTTTTTCCTTTAAAGTACTCTTTCATTTTACTTATTTGGAAGATATTTCATGGAATTTTCCACCTGACTTTGATTGCCAAGCATAGGCAAAACAACTACTTTTCTATAGGCCTAAGTAAGGAATAGGTCTTCTAAATGGAATGAAATTTGAGAAGTAATGTTTCTTTAAATACTTAAATGGCAATGATATTCCTGTGTTTTCTTAGTTGTTTTAAATTGTTCTACAATTAAGTACAAAAATTGCCTCTTTCAGAGATCATGCTAGTTTTCTGCTTAATCAAGTAAGAACAAGTGCATTTTTGTGCTTTGCGTGTCATGCTGTAAGCTTTTTTTTATTCACTGACAACAGAACTCAGTCAGTAGAAATGCTTAACTGAATGTGGAATCAAGTGAGGCTTAAATGCATCCAGTAAACCCAAATGAAGAGTAGCAGACTTACTTTGAAGTTGGATATCCTGGAACTATTTGAATGATATCAAAACTCCATGCTATATTTTGCAAACTAAAAACTGTTTTGATTTTTTTGCCAAAATTAGAAGTAAAATCTGCCAAAATTTAACAATATCTAAGGATCATACCCTCAGCAATGTCTTTCTCTTGCTTCACATGTCAATAAAACAGCCTGTTTTAGTTGCTGCAAGTAACTTCTATACTGCTGTATCAGCTAGCCTTTAAGAACAGGAAAAAATACTGCTAATTAAATTAAAATCATTAAATTGCATTTTAAACACTAAAATAGTTTCCTCTGTTTGTTAAGGTGCTATTTATTTTGTATAGTATAGTTCTGTAGTTATGAGATATTAGAATATAATAGAAGTACATTTCTTGCTAAGGAAGTGGGATACAACATGATTTTAGATTTTATGATTTTAGGCTCTTGGTGTGCATGGTTCAGCTGAAATATTCAAGAATCAATTAAAACACAAAAAGTTCAGCTTAAACTGTAATTTTAAAGCACCAAGTCTGTTTTAATTTTACTAGAGAGCATAAACTATGCAAAATAGAGCAATGTAATGTTTTATTTGGATTGCACTGTAGATAGGTAGAGCTTGTTTCACTCGTGATCCTCATTTGATCTTTACCATCATAACTTTTTTCATTCTTGTATAGAGAATTTATCGGAGTCATCAAAATAACATGTATCCAGGTTGGTTTGCTAGTATAATACTCAGAAAATATTTCAAAATTTTGAATTAGTTTGGAGAATTTTCATATGGAGACAAAAGATATAGAAATTAATAAGAATTGACTTACTAACACATGTGGTCATCACAAGCTCTCTTTACTTTCACCATAGAGGTACTAGTTCTGTTTACTCTTTTCAGCTGATAATTTGTTTTCTTGTTATTCACCTTCACTGATCAAATTATTACCTTCTGTAACAAGCAAATTGTACTACTGATGTTGTCTATTTCTGACACATCTAGCTTAAGTTAAAAGAAACAAAACAGTTTCAGGTTAAACGTCAAATGTATAAAATAAGTCAATTTGATTAACTGTGTCTTAGATAAATGAAACTTTAAAATCTAATTTACTTTTCACCAGGTATGCTATTTGGTTTATACAGAAGTCAATAAAAGAGACTCAGAGACTTCTTACTTTAAGTCTGTTTTCACTTTATTTTCATTATGGTTTAATGTAGTTCTGAGTTCTGCTTCAGGTTTAATAGAGAGCTAATATTTTGCTTGTAACATTTAATTCATTTTAATTTCTGTCAATCATCCATACAAGAAAGCTGTCCTGCTTAAGCTATAACAGGCAATAGCAGTGTTTTTGTAGCCAAAATATTAAGAACTGTGCACTATGAAAACTATTCTAACATATATACAGTAGTGGTTTATGTTAGTATGCATGAAGAACATTTGTTAGTATTTTCTTTACTCATTTTATTTCCATTGATTTCATTGCTTCTTCCCATTATATCCTTTGCTGGCCTATTAAACTACTTCTCTAGCTACTAAAAAAGATTTTTTCACTAAAACAGAAAGGCATTTAGATTATAAGATCTTCTATATAAAATATTATGTAGATAAAGAGCTTTCCAAAATGACCATTTTCATGTGAATATATGTGGATTGGTCAAGAATAAATTGTGATTGCATTGAACAAGAAGTGATTTACCCTAGCTGATGTCTATTTGAAATGTTGAAAACAATTTCAACAAAGTGTTGAAACCTTTATGAAAGAGTCATCTGTTTGGTTTATTGGCAGCTATCATTAAAGAAGGGACAGTTATTTAAGAGACTAACTAGAAAATTGGATTGCCATGATAATAATGAAATCTGAATCACCTTCCAATTTTTTTTTCCGTATGTAAATGTCTTAAGGACTGTTCTTGTGATAAAACAGGATGGTCTAATCAACGTATTTCATAATATCTTAAGGTTAAATAATTCATATAGTTTCTAGTCATAAATGTGTTGTTATGCTTGTCAGCCAGCGAGAGGCTCCCATCTATTAGTCTCATTTTCTAACAACCTTTATGACTGATCTGCAATTACAGTTGTCATTCATCAGTCATCACCGACCATAGGAGGTCTCCACTCATGCTGTTGCAGAAATTTATCCTATTTCAGTGCAAATCTAAATGTGCATGAAAATAAAAGCAAAATTAATATGGATGTAATATATCACCACAAATTCTTATTTCTAGTAGTAATCACAGTGTGCAAAATTTGCTCTTAACTTTAAAGGAAGGATGGTACCTACCCAAAATGATGTTGTTGTTCTCCCTCCATTAATTACAACACAAGAAGTAAGAAGGCCCAGAATATTATCATATTCTGATAATATAATTTTAGTGGAACTATTATAATTCTCTTAAGAACAAAAAGTAACAAATTTTTAAATGGTCCATTAAAGGTGGCGGGGTTATCATTTGGAAAATAGTTTGCAATGAGATTTAATTTATTAATCTCTTTCTTGGTGGAGGAACTTTTTCTTCCTCCATTCCCCAACTTTTCTGGTAATTTTTACTTAGCTGGATCCATCTTTGCATAAAACGAACCATTTCTGATCAAATTGAAGATGCACAGATTTTTATGCTACAAGGGATTGTTAGATCATTTGGTCTGACCTCTTATACTGGTAGTACATTTACTCACGACTTCTTAACTGAGCACAGTGACATCTTTTGTGAAAAAAGGCATACATTTCCAGATACAAGAAGGCAGATAATTTTTTTTTTTACTTCTTTTAAATGAATCATAGTAATTGTTAATCACTACTACTGCTAAAAAAACATTTATGTGGATGAATTAACTGGAGTGGTGGGAAGTTTAGTAGATTTGTGGATCTTGTGCCTTTATAAACCTCTGCCTCCGAGACTTTTCCTCCTGCTTTGGATTCTCTTTCAGAGCTGTGGAGCATCATGGCTTCTCCCTCTCCCTTCCTGAGGTTTCAGTCTAGCAATCGGGCCAAAATAACTTATGTCTTTCTCTGCCCCTTTGAGTGCTTTGCTGACCCACTGTAATGTCTTGAGTTGAGACTGTGCCCTCTTCTCAAAACAAGGAATGCGGGGAAAAGGGAGAATGATCCCTAGTAAGGTCTGCCACACCTACCCTGTCTGCATTCTGGCTTCGCCTGCCTGTGATCCTTGTTTCTCTTCTGATACAGTCTGGCTTTAGCTTTCAGTCATTGGCCTTTGGTGTGTTTTCTGCTAAAAGCCCTGTAGCACCTCATAGGTTGTTTCCAGTTTTGGCAATTTAATATTTATTCTGGTATTTGTGTATCAAAAATCAGGAGTGGTGTTGCTGGAAACTCAGTTTATTCCAATGTAGCATTTCAATTACTGATGAAAAAATATTGTAAGAAATGCAGTAGTTTTTTTATCATAAGATATTAAAAATAGGTATCTTTGAATCGGTGAGAAGAATTTCTGTTAATTCCCTTTATTTGAAAATGCATAAGCTGGATGCAAGATGACTTGCCACTGATGTTCTCATAACAGTCTGATTATCAATGGCATGAAGGCATCACCTTTCTAAAGGATTGGGGGTTTTTGTTTCTGATTAACTACACGTTTGTTCTAAAATGGCTGCTCTATCTCTCTGTTTTGCCATAAATGTTTTCAAATTTGGTTTTAGTAATAATCTGAACTAAACTATCCTTTTGGTTTCTCAAGTCTGTTTTTCTGGTGTGAGTAACTCCGATGTGCTTCCATGTGATTTTCAGTGTTAGGTGGGATGTATATGTTCTCAAAGTCCTTATAATCAGCTAGACAAGGGATTTTTTTTTTGTTTTCCTTTAAGTGTTTGTACCAAATATGGAGAAGATGACCACAAAGAAAGAAGTTTAGAATCTGTTTGAAGATGTATATAAATAAACACGAGGTATACAAATAACTGGGTAGTCCAGGGGAGAGATGATGAGTTGGTCAGTTTGACCATATGTTTGAGAACGTCCAACAATGTTTCATTTGAAAATCTGGGAAGGAGAAAGTAATCTGACCTAAAATTCAAACATTTTTTTATTTTTCCAGCCTATGGCTGTTAGGTGTGCTTTCTACCCCTATATTGACTCTATATATTCTTTTGTAATTACTAGAGAACATATTATATTCATGAGTCAGTATGCATGCCTTGTGTACATGCAGACTACTGGAGGTGTGCATTTGCAGCAGGCATTTTGACCAGTATCTGTTATGTATATTAAACTTGGACGTTTTATTTACAAATTAACCAATTTTAGGAAAAAACCCCAAACCTTTTTTCTGAGTGTTTAAGGTTTATCAGCATTCTTTTAAGGTCAGCATATGTAAAATACCACACTTATTTTACATCGTTTTGTGTTCTGTTTCTGCATATTTACATTTCTTTTATTCCAACAGACTTAAAAAAGTATCTTTCTTTCTGTCTTCATTGTACTGCTTGATTCTCTTGAGCAAAATTTCATAGAACCTGTTTACAGGTGCCGCTACAGCTTTGTCTGTTGTAAGGAATGCAAATCTTTTAAATCTAATTCTTCCAGCTGTAAAGGCGAGACCTGACTGCTCTTAGTGTGGCCAATACTATTTCATTTTCAAGCTGCTTTTTCTGGGCAAGCTTATCTGCTTAACACAACCCTCTGGCGTAAGTTTCAGAAAACAGTACAACATAATGAATAGTCTGTCCTGACACAGAATTGAAAGCCACTGTAAATAATGCATGTTTGTGGCATCCTAAAAGAGTGAGAGTCACATTTTCAAAAACCCTGAGTCCATTTATCCTGAAGCTTCAGGTTATTCGTGATGTGTATATGCCTTATATACATAAGTACAGTTGTCACCAGTACCCAGGACTTAGCTAGCTGTACCAAATTAATCTTTCTTGTACACATATAAGGAATTAGTAATTCCTTCGTAATGGAGCATGTGATGAAAGCTGCTTTAGAATTTGACTTTAAAGCCTAAAAGGGCAACCCTTTGGAAGTCGATAAAAGGTATTGTGAATGGGAGGTGACTGTGCAGATAGAGACAGGAGCTATCTTTTTTGAATAACAATGTATTGAATTTTAAGATACCACCTGAAGTTGCCTTCTTTGCTGCTGGTTGTGGAGAGAGGTTTGCAGATGCAGACAGATAATGAAAATAAATGGTAGGAAATCCAGATTAATTGCAAAACCTCAGGGCTTGAACTTCTGCGGATTGTTTTCTTTATGTCCTGACCTCTTCAGAACAACTTCCTATAAATATTTTGTGTTAATTAGTTGAATTGTTAGTTAATTAGTTGAATCGTGAAAAAGTACTGTCTCTTCTTCCCAAGAGGAAGGTGGGTTTGGGATAGGTATTTGCTATGTCTATGCTATACACATCTGAGACTATTATGTGTAATTTGTTTATCTAGTAACATGTTAATGAACACTAAGACTAAACTAGCAAGAACATTTAATAACTTCCAAATCAGGAGATCACATAAAGACTGAACATTATAGGATTCTGGATGCATATAATGGGGTCAAACTGTTGAATATTTTAACCCCAGGGAGATACCCTTAATCGTTAACAATTGTGTCAGAGTATAAGGCAGTATTTTACTTGGCAAACAAAGTAAATTGAAGGAGGATCATAGTTTTCGTAGCTATCACGCTCTAATGTAGTGTCTGCCCATGTGGATGTTACTATACAAACTGATTATCATTCCTACCAGTAGTGTAATGTTTAATATGGTTTAGTTGGAGTTGCAGTGGGAGTGATAGTGTACATTTCAGTTATCAGTCAGAACATTTTAATAAATAATGTTTGTAGTCTTGTTAAGAGAAGAATAGGAGAAATGTATGACTGATCACATATTCAAATAAATGAATGTGTAATGCTTGTCATTTAGCCTTTCAGATCTATATGTAGTTAGTTGTGTGTAGAATCTCTCACTCCTTATTGCTAAAAATGCAAGGCTATCAGTCTTCCTTTTGTATTTATGCAGAACATAATTTTAAATGTTAAATGTTCCTCTGTAGGAAGCCTGTTGCAGTGTTTGACCACCCTCTCAGTAAACAAATTCTTCCTCCTGTCCAGTGTAAACCTCCCTTGGTGCAGATTTGAACTGTTCCCACGCGTCCTGTCACTGGATCCCAGGGAGATCAGCACCTCCCTATCCACTTCCCCTTCTCAGGAAGCCGTAGAGAGCAATGAGGTCCCCCCTCAGCCTCCTTTTCTCCAGACTAGACAAGCCCAATGTCCTCAGCCGCTCCTCACAGGACATGCCTTCCAGCCCTTTCACCAGCTTTGTTGCCCGCCTCTGAATGCATTCGAGGACCTCACATCCTTCTTAAACGGTGGGGCCCAGAACTGCACACAACGCTCCAGGTGAGGCTGCACCAATGCTGAATACAGTGGGATAATCACCTCTCTGTGTTTGATGCACCCAGGATGCAGTTTGCCCTCTTGGCTGCCCGGGCACGCTGCTGGCTCACATTGAGCCCACTGTCGACCAGCACCCCCAGATCCCCTTCTGCAGGGCTGCTCTCCAGCCACTCCTCTCCCAGTTTATACTTGTGCCTGGCATTACTTTGTCCTAGGTGCAGAATGCAGCATTTGTTCTTGTTCAGTTTCGTGACATTGATGATTGCCCAGTGCTCCGGTCTATCCAGATCCCTCCACAAGGCCTCTCACCCCTCAAGAGAGTCAACAGCACCTCACTGTTTGGTATCATCAGCCATGAACAGAAAAGGTCAGATCATTTTCCTTTCAAATAATAACAGGGTTTTTTTTCTTACTGCTTTTTTTTCCAGAGACTAATTTATTAATTTTTTTTTAAACCATGGTAGGGATGCTTTACAGGAACTATGCAGGAACTGGACCTCCTTTTGTTAGCTGCTTGCTGAGTCAGCTTTTCTGATCAGTGTGCAATAAGGATCATTCGTTGTTTTGATAAACCAATCTACAAGCTATGTATCATAGAATAATAGAATGGTTTGGGTTGGAAGGGACCTTAAAGATCATCTCATTCCAACCCCACTGCCATGGGCAGGGACACCTTCCACACCAGGTTGCTCAAAGGCCCATCCAGCCTGGCCTTGAACACTTCCAGGGATGGGGCCTCCACAACTTCCCTGGGCAACCTGTTCCAGTGTCTCACCACCCTCACAGTAAAGAATTTCTTCCTAATATCTACTCTAAATCTACCCTCTTTCAGTTTAAAACCGTTACCCCTCGTCCTATCGCTACAGGACCCGATAAAGAGTCCCTCCCCATCTTTCCTGTAGGCCCCCATTAAGTACTGGAAGGCAGCTATAATAAGCCACTTTTGCCTTCTGTAAGCTGCTATGGAAGGTGAAAGCACAGAAAAAGTTTGAAATGAAATTTCTGTGGTGTTAATGTTTCCTTCTGTCCTTTATGTTGGCTGTAGCCTAAATCACATTTCACATCCTTAGTCACATATTTATTATTATCATAAGGAGGATTTCAAGGCTATAGTCACCAGGACATCATAGTAGTCACTCAGCAAGAATGTCTCTCTGTTTCATAAAGGTCTTTTTTGAAATAAGATCAATAGTAATATGTGCAGGCTTTTTAGCAGTAAGAGTCCGCATTGGATAATTGGTGCTAACCCATGAGGGGTTCACAAACTATTCATAACCCCTGTGATACACTAATTTCCACAAGAACTGTGAAGAAAGTTGCTGCATTTTGTTTGTTTGTTTGTTTTAAATAAACTGGAGTGCTATCGCACGCTAGCCTGCTGTTTCCTCCTTAGCTAGCTGTGGCAAGGAAGCAGCAAACTGGAATTCCTTGGCCAAACAAGGGTGGTAATACAATACTATAGAAGCGTTGAGTCTTTTTGCCTTCTGCTATTATTTGTATTACTGGCACTTTTAAGGCCTCAAACAAGATCTAATCTTGATCTGTGATCTATGCACATAGTGAGAGACTAGGCCTTCTCCCCTGAATTCCAACAGAGAGACACAGTGAAATTTGAGAAAAGAATTAACCAACGTTGGTAGCTGAGCTGCTACAGGTCAAATCTTACAACTGCCAGGCCTTCCAGTCAAACAAAGGAGGATCTAGATGAGGTCCTGGATTCTCTGGCTGGATCTATTTAGAAGTGGGTAGGTGTGTGACATGGGCATGAATTAAGAAATAGGCAGCAGAGGGAAAGGTAGGTGGATCTTCCCAGGAATTAGTTGGGAAAGTGGTTTTGGAAGAGCATGATGTGTTTCCAGAGTAGGATGAGGCAGGCTGAAGACTGGGGAGAGCCGTAGAGGGGTCATGTGTTCGTTTTCCCTTAACTGAAGTGGTGGCCTGGCTTTGTGATGTTCCTAAGAGGTCCTTAGCTATCTATTTTGGGGTGGAGTATAAGCAATGTAGGGAAGGACTGTCTGTGTTCTTTAAGAAAGAGTAACTACCTAGTTGAGAACAATGAAGGGAGAACAGAAAGTTCCCATACTAAATAAAGGCTGGCTGGGCAAAAAGCAAGAAGCAAAAGGTGCAAGCGTCAGAGTGTACATTGTCCCAGCACACTGTCCGTAAGGTTGTGAAAGGCTAACAGTGCTGTTAGAGGTATAAATGCTAGGAGGCAAGGGAGTGACTGTACCTATGCTTTGAGGAGCTGGTAAAGGCCTTTTCATTTCCTCCCAGGTCCCAGATCTGTGGGAGCCTGAGCAGACCTGAAGTGATACGACTGATTTGGCAGTTGTTCAAAATATCAGAAAACCTCCTTCTTGGTGTGCCTGTAATGTAGAGGAAACTTCTGTTGCTTACATGGGATGATGCTATGCATACATAATTAGTGAGCCATCTGATGACATTTGGATCTGCTGAAATAAGTGTGCTCTAATGCAGAACCAATGTAATAACCCCAGGCATGGATAGACAGGGAACTTCTTGTCTACAGTGTTAATAGGCAATATGGTATTTATGAGCTCAGTCTTCTGGATATTATAGCAGTTGCTTGTTTGAGACAAATAAATATGATGGGTTTGGAATAGGAGCACTTATAGGGAGGCAAATCTAGCCTTGAAGCAATGTTAATCCTCAAATGTACCATGTAAAACTGCCTAACTGCCTGAAAACAATTGACAGACCTGTTCTTGATGGAGAATGTCTTGCCAATTTAACTTGTTAATCACAACAGTGACTTCATTTAAAAATGGGTATGTTCCATCTGGTAAGTTCAGGACACTTCAAAAGTCTTTATACAGTGACAACATCCTCTCTATACCACCTACCTCCTCTGCAATGCAGTCTCTGATGAGTTCCTGTTTAAAACAACTGAAACACCTCTCTTCACTGTTGATTAGTTTCATTAACTGCTGTATTGACCCCCAAAGTAAATGTTTTGCAAACTACCACCATAATAAATGCCAACTTGACCAAACACCTGTCTCAGGTTTTACGCATTGTGTGTCTGCAGTCACAAAATTCCTTTGCCAAGGCTACTTGTTCTAATATCCCCAAGGGGAAAAAGCGAAACCTTCTTCTGATTGTGTTACAAATTATATGGGGATGGGGATGCAAAGTATATGGCAGCAACTGAGAGAAGAAAGAACTATTCTTACAGCTTTACAGCTCAAATGTGAGTCTAGGTTTGCATTGCATGCTTATTCCAATGAATAATGTCTTTTGAGGATGGAGATATGAAGTGATACACTTCCTTTTGGTAAGCTTAAGAGGCAACCTAGACTGTCAGATGTGATCTTTTGGACCAACTGAAGGCAGACAGGGCAACATTTGGAAGACTGCCATTTGAGGTTATTTTAATACTTGGAGACATGCTATAAACCAAACTGTAGTAAAATAGCTCGTTCTTTAAGCATGCTGTCTGTCATATGTCTACATTCTGGTTGCATACTAGACAAAGTATGATATAAACATGGAGGTGAGTTAGCCTGATATCACCATATTATTCAGGAGTAACACTGCTTTTTTTGCCATGGAAGAAGGAGAATTAATCAGGTTTAGTGATTGGAATGACTTTGTTGCAGTGTTCTTCTTATCCCGTTTCTTTTTTTTTTTTCTTTTTTTTTTTTTTTTTTTTTTCTTTTTTCCCCTTTTCCCCC
>VFFE01009228.1:4715766-4745184 GCA_008921705.1 Burhinus oedicnemus
TTATTAGATAGTCTCAACATTATTATTTAAACGTCATTTTTAAAGGGACCATAACTTCTTTTGGCAAAGTGCCAGAAATTTATGTTAAGACTTGGAACACTTGAAGTGTTGGTAAGTTTGTGTTAATCCTATTATGAAGTCTGGAATCTTGGTATAAAACCAAGAAAAATTACAAGATAAGGTGCTGTGCCGCAGTAAACTATATTCCACTCATTCCTGGTGCTATGAACTGTTCACAATGTGTTCCTAACAATGAGATTCGCATCCAACAGTTAAGTCTTATTATGATATTTCTTTCTTGACTCTGAAGGCTTTTTCAAAATTATACTGATAGGGATATATCTTTGACTCTGGGGGGCGGGGGAATAAATATCCCTGTACATGTTTTTTGGCAATAAGTCTTTCCTGGCCTTGGTCATTTTGGAAGAAGTTAACAATCTAGATTAAACTTCCTGAATGTTTTGCCTATTTTTAAAGCAATGCTTATTGTCTTTAAACTCAAGTAAGGACAATATGGAGGAATTTTAAGTATAGGTTTAGCCTTTGTCTCTTTAAACTGTTCTTCATTTTGACTTCTAATGGTTTGGTTTGGCATATATTGAAATAATTGGGTTTAATAGGTTTTAAAATGGAATTTTAAATAGTGTGTTTAATTAACTTCCACTTTGCAGATGATATATTAATTTGTGGGAAAATACTAGGATTGAAATTGGGATTTTTGCCCTCTGATACCTCTATGAGGTTTACTAGGATTTTTGGCCTAAATTCATGTGGCCTCATTTTAAGGGGTTTGTCACTTCTGTTTTCTTTTTTTTCCTGATTTATTTCTGCATGAGATTGACTTAATTAATTGATAGTTGAATGTTTTATAAACATTGCGGCCTAATTGGAGTCACAGTCAATTTAACAGGTCTGACTCTGTATTTCATACCTTTACCTGCCCTACCCATACAGCATGGTCAGTATCATGAATTAAAAAGCCAGAATTAAAACATGAACAGCTCACTTGTAGAATTATATTTCATCTCAGTAGGAAAAAAACCAAAACAAGACACATTGTTCACTGTAGTTTTATAATGTTTTGAGATAATTTTACTTTTTAAAATCATATATTAACTGCGCTTTTTCTTCCAGCCTATAACCTAGTAGGTAATGACTTCAAGCCTTTGCCACTAAATAACTCCACCAAGGAGCAAAAGTTCTTATATTGCACTTATCTTTTGATTTGGATTTTTTTGGTGTTGAATAATGCAATTTATGGTTGAAATAACATCTGTTAGAAATTCATATCATTAATGAAGTGCACTTAAAGTCATTCATAATATATTAGAAACCATCTGGAGGAAAATTTTCTTCAATGCTACATACAGAACTTAATTGGAAAAGAATTATTTTTTTGTTTGTCAGTCTTTTGGGATTGATAGTTTTTCCCTGTGGGGAAAACAGACATATTTCACATTCCATATCTGTTCCGATTAAATTATAGATTTAATAATATATGACAAATGTTATGTAAGTGTATATAATATAAATATAGATGTAATAATAGATTTTAAATATAGATAAAATGTAACAGTTGAAAGATATAATTACCTTTGTTTCTAAGCCCAGATAGGCTTATGGCAGGTCATTAGTGAAATAAGTTCCATACATGCAGGTAAAAGTTACTGTTTACGATTATACTTTTTCTTCAGCTTTATTTCAAAATGACACATGTTCAATTTAGAAGCACTTCTGCATGTTAAGACTTTTAAAATAATGATACGATAACTGATATAAAGATGATGAATTGTACTTTTTCATTTTGTGTATTTGAAATGCAAAATTACCTGCAAACTGAGCTAAAACTTTTACATCTTGGAAGCATTTACATCTTCCGTCTGTATATTTTTCTAGAGTTTATGTTTAAGAAATATGGAAAAGTTATGGGTGTGATTTCAATAAAAAGCAAATACAGAAATGGTGTTTGGATGGTCTAGAGTAAATTTCATAGTAACTTTTTTGCATTTGTATTGGTGAATTTCTCACTATGACTAAAAGATAGCTATAAATTCAATATATGTTGTCATCTGTACTTTAGTACGTAACAGTTTTGTGATAAAGAAAAGGTCAGGATCAAAACATTTCATGGCTATTGCACACTAAAATATTCACATTCTTTGCATAAGTTACACTGAACATAGATGGAACGGTATTTGTGCACTGCTCTAAGAGAAAATAATTGTGCAGAGGAATAAATAACATATAGACCATGTATATCTTTTATTGTCACTTAGTAATTTGTGTTTTGGTTATACTAGTTATTGCTTTGCTGGAATAATTGAAAATTATTACACATTTGTGTGAATATCTGGCTCGTCAGAGTGAAAGTTTGTAGCAAGTCTTGAAGACACAATCTCCTCAGTTTGTGTTTTCACTGGATAATCAAATTAGATCCAGAGTTTTGGTAAGATGATCTTTAACCTAGCAAGCTTGAATATTCACACTGTACTACTTTGGTATAAATACTTAGGAAAACAGAGAAATAAAATTCAAACAGAAAATGACATTTGTGAATCACTCAAGCTGTATCTAAAGGACAATTACAGGGAACTGAAGCCATGGCAAGTACTGGGGAAAGGTAAGGAAAATGTTAGCATATCAAAAAAATAAAACAGTGGAATTTAAATGCATCATCAACCTATATTATTTCTGATCAATTTTGTCATTCTCCTATAATGTTAAATCCAGGAGTATTAAATTGTCCTTTTTACTTTTTTATATGTTAGTGACAGCTAGAGGTGTTTCATAAGTGCGCGCTATTTGGAAAGTCCAATGATGTTACATAAGAAGTCTTTTCTTGCATGTGTCTAAAATTACTTATCTACCACAGTTACATGAGAAGATTAATATTTTTCCAAGAATCTCATTCTGTTCCTCCTGGAAGTCAAAGGCAAACAGGCTACAACTGAAAGGCATTGTACCTGTAATGCTTTATAGATGTACCAATTATTTTCAACGTTATCTAGGTTGGTCTTTGACTTACATGCAATAGCTTTTTCCTTTTGTGTATCTGAGAGTAAATACCCTATTCGGTTAAGTGTGATAATGTTTTTTTTAACATCAGGCAAAGAAAAACCATATAATATTCCAGGTTTACAAATACATTAACTAACTATAGTTAATCCAAGGAGTTTGTTTTCTGCAATTTATGTGAAATACATTCATAATTACTTTGTTTCTTTGCAGTACTAACAGTTTATCTCCAAAGCATAGATACATTATCAAGTATTGGTGTGTGGTACTCAATCAAAAATATTTTAAGAAGTGGAAACTTATCTGAGGTCACAAGTGCAATGAGTTCTGCTATTCCCTGGTAATTCTGAAGACCCTAAAGCACTATGGTATAGCTAGCATTTACGGAATCTCTGAAGAAGGAAGTAATTGCTTAATAGACCTGAAGAGTGATTTCAGAACTGTCATAAGTTCATGTATGGCTAAGGTATTTTTAATGAAGTAATAATGATTTGTTTTGTTTTGTATGTGATATAGCTTCAGTGGCTTCTAGACAACTACGAAACTGCAGAAGGAGTGAGCCTTCCAAGAAGTACTCTTTACAACCATTACTTACGACATTGTCAGGAACACAAGTTGGATCCAGTCAATGCTGCCTCCTTTGGAAAACTCATACGGTCAATCTTCATGGGATTACGGACCAGAAGACTTGGAACTAGGTTTGTGTTAACGAAATAGTGAAATATAATAGAAAATACAAGTAATAATTATGAGTAAGAAACTTGTTTGCTAGTCAAAAAGTAAATAAAACCTGAATTTAAGTATTACAGTGGGTTTCTGTCAGTTCTGTCTCTTAAACATTTTTAATGCTTTTTCAGATGTTGTTATACTTCTACTTCTCCTGTTTTTGACTGTTTATGTGTTCACGTTTTGATAAATATACTGCAGATTTTTGTCAGTACAAATAAAATGTAGCTTCTTGTTTGGAAATTACTAAGAATTATGTTTCTCTGTAATTAGATAAGTTGTGTTTATTTGCATGTTATTTCTCTTACTCAAGTGTATTACAAGTTAAAATGCTGGATAATATTTGTTTAAGAGAGTGAATTAATTTCCCGAAGGTGGTAAAATGACACCCATGTAAAACAGGTATGACAGGAGAGTCAGGCCTGATTCGTGGGTATTATTTTCCAGTCAATGTAAATTGTAAAATAAATGTAATGTAGATGCATAAAACTAGTGTTACTGTTCTTCTAATTCTTGTCCTTTCATGAAGGGGGAACTCCAAATACCATTACTATGGGATTCGTGTCAAGCCAGACTCTCCTCTTAATCGACTACAAGAGGACATGCAATATATGGCTATGAGACAACAGCCCATGCAGCAGAAACAGAGGTAAAGTGTGAAATGAACACAAGTACTTATTAATATTTCTAGTTCATAAAGCTTTTACTTGTCTTTACATGGAAAAGTTGAAATTGTAATGCAACTTCTGCTCAGCTTCTCTGCTGTGAAAATGTTTGCTAGACACCCAGTTGACATCACTGATGTTACGTATAAGTCAACATGAAAGAACAGTAACCTAGAAATTGTCATAAATTTGCAAAAAGTAATAATAATAAAGTGAGATATGATATGATATGAACAGGCTGTTCTTAACCATCTTGAGTTCTTATTCCACAAGCTGAAGAAAAGCAGTAAGAACTTGAGTTTCAAATTTTGCTGTTTCTTTTCATTACTGTACTATTTTACATATAAGCTGCTTATAAGCGGGCTTATGATTAAGTTCAGTTTGGTGTTTATTTCCACTCCCTACGAAGAATTAATGCGACCATCATGGTTAGTCAGTAAGTTGATTTAAGTATTTTCCCTCGACATCTGTTTTCCTGAGCATCCTGTGAAAGCTCAGAAGTATTTGAAAGCAGTGGTACAGTGACCACAAAGGGATATGCTGGTGGTGAAAGAATGTGTGAATATGCATATGAAAAACTATCTTGAACAGAAAACTTTAGGAAAAAAATGGAAATCAGTACATTTCTTTGAAATTAATTTTTATTTGACTGATGTCACTAGCCTCCCATATTACCCTAAAGTGAAATGTCTAAGATGTGTCATTTCATGAAACTTATAGGTAGAACAGCGGCATATCAAGCAAGACATCTTTAGAGCTATTACCCCCAAAAAATCCAATTGAATGAACAGTTTGGTATAGTTTACTAAGCATATTTTGTGGCCTTGGACACAATTGGGAAATGGAAAACACAACTTCAAACTTTAACGTCAAACACAGGTATTACTTTAATCTGAAATGATTTTACTATCACTTCCAGAAGTAGTTACAGCACTAAATACATATTCGTGGTAAGATGTGGGAGTCTGGGACTGAGGACTGGGACTGGGAGAATGAGGTACCACCCTGCACAGGAGATCAGGTTTGAGACCATCTGAGGAACCTGAAGGTGCATAAATCCATGGGACCTGATAAGATACGTCCGCGGGTCCTGAGGGAACTGGCGGATGAAGTTGCTAAGCAACTATCCATTGTATTTGAGAAGTCATGGCAGTCCGGTGAAGTTCCTGTTGACTGGAAAAGGGGAAACATAACCTCCATTTTTAAAAAGGGAAAGAAGGAAGACCCAGGGAACTACAGGCCAGTCAGTCTCACCTCTGTGCCTGGCAAGATCACGGAGCAGATCTTCCTGGGACCTACACTAAGGCACATGAAAAATAAGGAGGTGATCGATGACAGCCAACATGGCTTCACTAAAGGTAAATCATGCCTGACAAATTTGGTGGCCTTCTGCGGTGGGATTACAGCGTTGGTGGATAAGAGAAGAATAGTTGTCGACATCTGCCTGGACTTGTGCAAGGCATTTGGCACTGTCCCACATAACATCCTTGTCTCTAAATTGGAGAGACATGGATTTGATGGATGGACCACTTGGTGGGTAAGGAGTTGGTCGGATGGTCACACTCAAAGAGTTGCAGTCAATGGATCGATGTCCAAGGGGAGAGCACTGACCAGTGGCATTCCTCAGGGGCTGGTATTGGGGTCAGTGCTGTTTAACATCTTTGTTGGCAACATGAACAGTGGGATTGAGTGCACCCTCAGCAAGTTTGCCAACACCACCAAGCTGGGTGGTGTGGTCGACACGCTGGAGAGAAGGGATGCCATCCAGAGGGACCTGGACAGGCTTGAGAGATGGGCCTGTGTGAACTTCCTGATGTTCAACAAGGCCAAGTGTGAGGTCCTGCATGTGGGTCAGAGAAATCCAAAGCACAAATACAGGCTGGGCAGAGAATGGATTGAGAGCAGTCCTGAGGAGAAGGACTTGGGGGTGTTGGTTGATGAGAAGCTCAATATAAGCTGGCAACATGCACTCGCAGCCCAGAAGGCCAACCGCATCGTGGGCTGCATCAAAAGAAGCATGGCCAGCTGGTTGAGGGAGGTGATTCTGCCCCTCTACTCCATTCTGGTGAGAGCCCACCTGGAATACTGCATCCACCTCTGGAGCCCCCAACCTAAGAAGGACATGGACCTGTTGGAGCAGGTCCAGAGGAGGGCCACGAAGATGATTGGAGGGTTAAAGCACCTCTCCTACAAAGATAAGCTGAGGGATTTGGGGTTGTTCAGCCTGATAGCAGCAATTCCAGTACTTAAAAAGTGCCTACAGGAAAAGATGGGGAGGGACTCTGTATCGGGGAGTGTATTGATAGCATGAGGGGTAACGGTTTTGAACTGCAAGAGGGTAGATTTTGACTATATGTTAGGAAGAAATTCTTTACTGTGAGGATGGTGAGACACTGGAACAGACTGCCCGGCAAAGTTGTGGATGCCCAGCCCCTGGAGGTTTTCAAGGCCATGTTGGATGGGGCTTTGAGTAACCTGATCTAGTGGAAGGTGTCCCCCATGGCAGGTGGGCTTGGAACTAGATGATTTTTAAAGTCCCTTCCAACCCAAACCATTCTATGATTCTATGATACACGATCTTAACTATCTTGTGCTGGGCATAATATGAAAACATGAGATGTCTCCCAATATGATCATGTAGGAAATTCTTGGTACAAAAATCCTCGCAGGGTTATATGGTAAGTAAAGGTAATAGATATTCACAGAACCTCTCAGCAAACTTATTTTACCAACTCAGGCTCACCCATACGTGCATACACGTACACACACAAGCACTCTTCCATTCATATTCAGTTCATACCAGTCTTAAGTTCTGCTGCGAGATCTGTAAAGACATTGATGAAGAATGGGAACTACAAGGCACTGGATAATTATGCTGAGTAGGCAGCCATTACATGAAAAATACTGTGCTGTAGTTAGTAGAAAAGTTGGTTATGTATTATCTTCAGCTAAGGCTAGCAATAAGACAGAGGAGAATAGGAGAAGGAGGGAAGTGGAAGTGTCTATCACCTATCTGCAATACTGACTGCAGAAAAGACCACCATGTTCTTATATCTTAATAATAACAATGGCTTTGTTATTAAATACTTAAAAGCAGCTGTCCCAATATACTTTCCTAGATGAAGCTTTATCTCTCTGCCCAGGAACTTGCATTACTTACCTTCTTGTCTTTTAAGACAAAAGACAGGCTGATCTCTTTACAGTCCTGAAATCTTGTGATGTCCAGTTAGGTACCCTAGAAATGGAAGTACTATTCACAGTCCTACTGGTGTACTATTTATACGAAGTAGTTCTGAGGATCTTTGTTCATCCCTATCCTGTTTTGAACAAAACTGATTTTCATTTTAGTAATTTTACTTTTTGATTAAGTGTCTTCTAACTGAATGCACGCTCTGAAATTAACAGCATGTTTTTCAGACAGTGTCTGCTTCCAGACTGATAAGGCCTGATGTTTATAGTTAACACTAAGGAACGGTATGCAGAGAGGCTCTTGCTTATACTTATTGCTATAACAACCAAGGTCAGCTAACTTTGTTATGTGCCACGTTGGAGGGTCAGAAGTGGAAGAGTGTAAAGTGGTCCCACCTGCAGGGAGGAGCGGACAGGACAGGTGACTGAGAACTGACCAATGGGGTATTCCATCCCATATGCATCATGCTCAGTATAAAAGCTGCGGTATCAAAGGAGTCGGCCTCTTCAATGGCTGGCATCGGGGAGCACTCTGTCTGTTCTTCTGCCTCTGATCCCAATCTGTGTGTTTCTGAATCCATTTTCCATCTGCTGCTGAGTCCAGTCTGGGATTTTCCAGGTGCCTGCTGGCGACGTGATCGCATCCTGGGAGCTCAACATTGGTTTTATATATGTTTGTATATATTTAATTATTTTCTTTTTCTTTTTTTCTTGTTCATATTTCGTTAAAGCCATTTTAGGTTTTTTTTCTTTGTCACTTATTCTCTCTTCTTTCCCTTTTGGGAAGGAAGAGGGGCTAATAGAGAGCATGTGTCATTTAGTGGCCAGCCCAGCCTAAACCTCGACAATGCAGGGTTCAAGGTACACAGATCTCAGTAAAATATTTTGTGTCTTTCCAAAATCCCAGCCTCACAAATAAATAAAATGCAGAGATCAAGGAGCTAGCTACACTTCAACAATTGCACTGTGAAATATGTATATCGTCTCTGCTTTGCATACTGTCAAGCATGCTAGCAATACCGACTAGGATATAGAAATTTTCAGAATGAAGGTGTTTATTGAACAGAATATAGGAAATTTGCATTGAAAAATGAAAACTCGTGAGCCACTATTATTTCAAGGTACTTATTCATACTTATCTATACCAGAAAACTGCAAATTTTTTTTAATAGAAACACAGATTTTTAGAGCCAGATGTGATGATTCCAGAACATTTTTGTGCCACTGGAATGTGATTATTATAATAGTAATTTTAGAAAAAGATGTAAGAATTATATTAAATTAGTCCACAATCTAGCCTATTTACTTCATTACAGCCACATGCTAGCATGCAGCAATCATGAGTTTTGGTCCATTTTCCTCTCTTTGTAGCCTTACGTTTTAATTTTAGGGTAGTCTTTGGTCATACAATGTCAAGTTTTATTCCACATTCTTGAAATAAAGATGTCTGTATATTTTGCTTGATTAATTTGAATGGAAACTGAGATATGCTTGTGTTTTGTAACCCTCAAAAGCTAGGGTTTGGGGAGAAAAAAAAAAAAGTTACATATAAAAATGGCTTGCCTGAAAAATTTTAGTGCACAATTTAAAAAATGTCCTTGTGTTTTTGAAGATTTCTTCCGCATTTACAGAACATGCTTAGTATCTAATTTTAATGTTTGATATGTCTGTATGTATTTTTATCATAGTTAACAGTAGTGTTTTGAAGAATTCTCGCAGGTTTTATTAACAGATAAAGGACTGAATATTATAATTCACATGATTAAGTAACATCGCTTTTTCTCTAGCTTTATTAATATATCTAATGTTTCTTTTGTCCTTTAAATCAGTGGTGAATTGCAGTCAATATAATTTTTTTGTGTAGTTGTACCAATTCTACCACCTCTATCAGACACATCTAATTGGATAAACACTTCTAGTCCTTTTTGGAAAGACTATAGACTGAATGTATGCTACAGATCACTTTTCTTCATTCCTTTTCTAAATTGGAGGGTCATGCACTTTTTCTATTTGCATAACTTGAGTTTCCCAAAGTGCTCTTGTATGTTCATGTTCAGAGTTTGTTGTGGGCTTGAATTCAAGGGTCTGAGATTTATCAGACATAAATTTCAGATGGAAGGTAATGCTGTTAGTTGCATAGTCTTGGTTGTGATCAGCGTGAGCTGTGGGAGTACTCATTCTTTGTTCCAGTAAGAATTAAAACCAGAGTAACTACAGATCACAGATGCTAACAGTCCTATCTTCCACCCGAGACAGTGGTTTGGCAACAACAACCACTTATCAACAGACTTAAAGCACCTTGGAACTGAAAAAATGCAGTTAACAACTAGTTTTGGCTGGAAAATAATAGCTAACACCCTGCCTTCCAGCTCGACCTAGTGTATGGCTCAGATTTTCAAGGGAAGGCCTGGCTTGCCTGTCATCCTACTCCTAGCTGTTTTCCAGGGTAGGGAGAAACAGGATATTTAAATGTTTATGTTATCCATCAGTTCTGGATCAAACACAGGCCTGACTAACAATGAATGGACATCAGACAAAGATTGTTAGGAAGAAATAAAGTAATATCCAACACAATTATGCCAAATAGATTTGCACAGTTTTAAGTCTGGCACTAAACACTTGCCACTTTGAAGTACAGTCTTATTATGAAATCTCTTTCCCATAAGCATTTGTTGTCAGACCATTTAAGGGAAATGTATCAGAGATAAGATTCTAAAGTCAAATTCCATTTTTAGCTTGTTTTTATTTAGCTCTTCATAAGTAGAAGCTTGTGGCTCAGAAGCTGAATTATCTTTATGGCTCAGTCTAGTGAAATTGATATGGGTATGCTTGTCTTTTCCTTAGGGCATTCATAACAATGTATGTTTTAAATTCTATTTCCAAAAGTAAACCTCCAGCTTTCCAAGTTAATTTTGAATATATCTTTCAGTTCTTGCACACAACGATTATACCTTTTTGCTTTCATTTATAGGAGCTGAACATTCAGTTAAGATTTGTTTTTATAAATACAATAACATTGTTATCAACTGTATATTACAGCATTTAACTAGCACATATATTATTGTTCTAACCAGAAATCATTAACCACTGCTTCCTATAGATGTTGACACTGTGTATTTATTTTATGTAGAAAAGTCTGTATTTTTCTGCTGTTCTTTCCTGTATTCTCATGTTGCCTGGGTATACTATTCAGTGAAACATTACCTTTAAACCAAGCCACTATGAGTCCAAAGCATCAAGTATTTATAGATCTTTTTAAAAGGGGCTTAAAAAGGAATGTGTTTATGGACAACCGAGAAATTACGCATTTTTATAGTGGTATTCTTTTTGAAGATAGAGACCAAGGTATCACAGTCCAACAAATACTCAATCTGTAAAACTGGGCTACAAGTTTAGTAAGACACAATATCCTAAAATGATGGTAAGAGAACTTACATAATAAACTACTAAAAAACTTCCTAATGGAGCAGTTCAGTCTTTCTCTTGAACAAGCACAGATATTTTGTGTATAATATGGTTATGGTGCTAAGGTGTTTGTGGCTTAAAAAACTAGGAAGTTCTGCTTAGGCTTCTAGATTAGATGTATCTCAACAATGCTTAATAGGACTGAGGAGAGATTTTTTTAAAGCACTCCCATGAAATTTGTATTCCTTAAATTTCTTTACAGTTTTACTGTAGTTTATTTCCGATAACCATGCTTTTATTGAAATATAGTCTCCACATTATTTTTGAGGCTTTATGATGTATGCACAACAGCATACTTGGAAGTGTTTTTATTTTATTCAAACACTGGAAAGCAACTAGTACAAACTTGATCTACACACCAAAACTTTCTGATAGCAACCAAATGCTTCTCAGGTATTTCTTTGTTACTTGCAGGTTTTGCATCTTCAATAATTTTTTAATTAGTTAACAGCGTTAGTATGTGTTGCCTGTGGTGTTGCAAGCTGTTTGAATCAACTTTTGCTTTCGGCTAATTTTCAAAGCTGATTTTTTTTTTCCCCTCGTAGCATCAGTGTCAACGTTTTATTTGCATACAGTAGTGAAATGCTTTAACATACTTTACACATTGTTATGCATAAGGTCACCATTTTGTTACATAGTTTGGTACATTAATTCACTTCTCACAAACATCAGTGAACTCCTAGTCATAAATCACAATAATGGATTTAAAATAAAAATAAAGCAAGTGAATCCTTAGAGCTTAGTTCTGTTTCTTTATAGAACCCCAACAGTTTGTTTTTAGCAAGCCAGAAGGATAGAAACCTTAGTTCTTAAGAAAAATAATAAGTTGTGTAACAGCATAAGTTGGGTTTTCCAGAAAAATACTAAATTCTAAGACTTTGAGTAAAATTGAAATACTGGCAGCATGGTAACAGTACAAGCAAACAACAAAATCTGCAGAAAATTTGATTGAAAAAGCTGGTTTTGTCTGTCTTGTGAGTCAATCCAGTTTGGCTTCTCATAGTTTTGATACTTTTCAGCTTGTTTCTTTTCCCCCTACCATTTTCATATATGCATTTCAAACAAAGCAGGCACTTTATTATACTTCCCCTTTCTGCTTTATCCTATTAATGAATATGGGTTGTTTGCTGCACATGAATTTTAGTCAGGAAGTTACTGATCTGTTCTGCAGTGAGAGAGGAAGTTTCTCTTAATGAAGTTATGTCATAGTTAGACTACAGCAGTCAATGAAGTTATATTCTAAATTAACTACAAAGTGAGACCAGCGTATCAGTGTCATTTCTGAATTACCTGATTCCATGTTCTGATTTCAGTGGTTTAAGGGTCATTTTTTTATTTTCATAGCTTTACACAAATTGAGAAAATGTCTGTTGTTAACTAAAGACTTTGCAAACTTTTACTGTGTATATGCTAACCTATGTAAAATTCAAATGGTGTCCTTTCTGAGTCAGGTATCATTAGAAAGCTGTAATATTTGTGTAAGATCAGTTATTTTCTGCTCCCAGTCTCCTAGCACCTAGTAATTTAAAAGAAAAGAAGAGGGTGAAAGATTAAATAAGATATAGGATAGTAATGAGTAAAATAGGGAAATAGAGTAAAAGTCTGGATAATTTTAGAAAATATAACTCTCACCAGTTAGGAAATTGTAAGTATTTTTTAAAGTACTTAAACTATTTAACTAAAGAATTCTGGAGAGGTATTTGATGTCTAAACCACTAAAGACAGCAGATCTAAAATTGTTAACCACTGCCTGCTTATATTCCATTTGAAGCTCCTGAAAAAGAATTGTTTTCTTTTTTTCATTATTTCCTTTCATTTTCCAAGTAATTTTCTAATGCTGTTGAAACTGGTTAACTCCTGTGATGAGATACCTGTCACCGTGCCAGAATTAAGCATTTTGCCCACCATATTTTATATAAAGCCCAGTGCAGTAAGTAGGTGGATAATCCTGATTCCTAGCACCAAAGGGTTAAGTTGGCTTTTATACTTTAATTAGAAGGTTTTTTGCATAACAGAAAAACTCTAGGAGGACTGTTATTTTTATATATTCAAAACATTTGAATCCTATTTCAGGAGCTGAAGGGTCAGTAAAATTATACATTTTGCAGAAAGTAATGGGACTATCTTAACATATAGGTTTAGATTTACAAATATTTCCAGAAGTTGATCTTTGTAATTATAATGTGTAATGAGAGAGAAGTTAAGAATTCTTCCCATATGAACTGCCTACTGCAGGTAGATTTATCAAGTAATAACAAGCTCATCCAGAAGAGTTCAGTGCTACCATGATACCAGAGATGAAATTTTATTCTTTATTAAATTTGATTAGAGTTTCACTATTCTCTTCAACAGGCATAGGATTTTACACTGGACCATTACAGAAAGTGAAACTTGATATAAATGTCCTAGAGATAGGATACGTATAGCTGTTGTCTTTTTTCCGCAAGCATTGAAATTCCTAAAGTTATAAAACTATTTGTTAATCAGACCAGGTGTCTGTCTGTTGAAAAGTCTATTTTCTCTCTGTTGTTATTATATATTTAGATTCACATCAGGAATGTGTAGAATATGACATGAATGTTTTTCATGGTATCTTTCTTTTAAAGTAAAATACAAGACAATGCCCATTTGTGTTTACTGCGAACAAAATGAAATGTTCCCAGCTGTTTAAACCGCTTCTCAAAGTAATGCATCAAGAGTGGAATTTCTTGTCACATTTCTGAAGTTAGCATGGAGTTTTACAGTCTGCACAACAATTCCAATTTAAGTGATCATTAAAACACATTTTATTTAGCTTTGGGGTTTCTCTTATTTTCTTTTCCAGTGGCTACAATTCTTTTTAAAAGTGCAAAGCATCCAAGATGTTACCATTAAGACCTGGGACAGAGTAAATTCTCAGTTGTGTTGGAAGCGACAGGCACGATCTTCAGCCTGTCAGACTGATTGTTGAGACAACACTTGACCATCCAAACCAGCATTCCCATTTTATCGTTGTGTTTTTTGCCCTTTATGATGAGAATTCACTTGTGAAGAGTTTAGGTTTCCAAGTAGCTTTCTCAGGCCTTCTATGCTTATGAGAGAATTTTGTTGGATTTGAAAAGTCTTTCCCTGTCCTCAGAAAGTAGCTGTGTTTTTTCTTAAGGTAATGAAACATTACTTTTGACTTACATCGTTATTGGGAATTCAAGCTATTTGGAAAGGCAAAGATTTGATTGCTTTTGGTGTAAATTAGCTGGTCTTACGGCATGCTGTTCCTAAGCTGAATTCCACAAGAAATTGGTAGTGGTGTTGTAATATCACCTTTATGAATTCTGTAATTCACTGGTAATGCTCTAGCTTCCCTTAGTAATTTTTTCTTCTGTTATTTAGAAAATAAAAAAAAAAGTGTAAATTCCTTTGTAACTTTTCCTCAAAATTTTATTTTGAGGTGGAGAAATCAGAGCGAACGTAGATGGTATGATCTTATTTATTAAGAACTGAACAGAAAGGATAATTTTGTACTTGATATTTTTTTAGGTATAAGCCTATGCAGAAAGTGGATGGAGTTACAGATGGCTTCACAGGAAGCGGTCAACAGACAGGCACATCTGTTGAACAAACTGTCATTGCCCAAAGTCAACATCATCAACAGTTTTTAGGTATGAAAGCAGGTTTTATATTGCTGTATAAATAAGATGAATTTCATCATCACTGTAAGCAAGTGCAGTAGTTGCTTCTAAAGTTATCTTGCCCTTTTCAAAATTCTTACAACAAAACAAAAAGGCAGTTAAATTGCATGTTCTGTTTTGGGAACTTTCTGTAATATTTAATATACATCATGTAAGTATAAAAGAAAAAAATACGCAAATTGTGTATTTGTGGGATTTATTTAATATTATATAAATCACAATGCAGTTGCTGTGCAAAGTTATATTAGACATGCATATTGAAATTCCTGCAACGAAAATTGTTCCCTGCATGTGCATTACAGTGCATTTTATTTTATAAAAGTGTGAGGGGGGTGGCGTTCAATTACTGTTGCAGGTTAGTCATCCAGTGGGCTGTTTTGAAAATGTGCTGTTGTGTTATAAGTGGAAAGAGCCAAATAGTTTCAACTAGAACCCTAAAGTTCATGTTTAAAAATGTCCAAGTTGGGGATTCATTGATCCAGCTAAGCATATATTCTCAGTAATGGAAACAAATGGCAATTTAATTATTTGGTTATGTAGAGAGACTCTTTGGCTGTGTTATTGCAGAAGATGTAGGCTTACTTGGTTGGGATTTTCAAGCACCAAATTCTTTGGCCTAATTTCGCTGTTATTGAAAACATTGGGAACATGAGGGTAGCATTAAAATGTTTTGAATCTTATTTTCCAGGTACCTTTCAGTCCAGCAGTTTTCTCTTCTGTCAGCTAGCTCTTGGAAACATTTGTGACAAATAGTAAACGCACATATTGGCTCTACTTGAAAGTCTAGTAAATTTCAAATAAAAATGTATATGAAGTCTACTAAGCCCCATCTTACCTGGCTACATAGAAACACTTCAGTTGAACAAGAAAAAAACTATTTCAAGGATTAATCTTTCATACACTGACATAGATATTTTCCTTCATCGTGTAATATTCTGAAAACACGTGTTAGCTTTTCTGTATAGGTGTACTATATACCTGACATCTTTTTAATGTCTTCAAGAATAATTTTATATTTCTTTTTGATTAAAAAATGCTGGCTGAATTTGTTTATAATTTTAACATATAACAGGTATGAAAGACTTCTCTCTTTGAACGTTATGACCTTTCGGAATTTATTTCTTTGTGTCATCCTTAAATTTTTTCTTAATCATGCTGTAACTGACACTGTTCACAATAGCCCTCTTTCATTATGTTGTCATGGAAACAGATGCATCTCGAGTACTTCCAGAGTTTGGGGAAGTTGAAATATCTTCTCTACCAGATGGTACTACCTTTGAGGACATCAAATCACTGCAGAGTCTTTATCGAGAGCACTGTGAGGTATTTACTATAAGCTATTTATTTTTTAAAGTTCATGACTTCTAGTGAAGGTCGGTACAAGACAGTAATGCCAAATACATTGCAGCCATGTTAGTGGCATGTGACTTTCCCTCAGGGCATTTTGCTTGTTTCATTGGAAAGGACATTAGTAAGATTTTTCTGGAGGGTCGCCTTTACAGGGGAAGAAAGTAATATATAATAAGACACTGAGAATGAAATGTAGTTACATGTATGTTTTCAGAATGTTAGAGAAAGTAGACTTCAAATCATACATGCAGATCTTTGGTTTAGTCATGTTAGAAATGTAAATAATGTTAAATTATTATTTCCTTTTTTTTACATTAAAAGCAGTAACTTTTTTCTAATTTTAAAGAAACATTGAGACATTTAGGCCATGTTTTATATTGAACAATATGTTTCCTAAAATTATTTTTGAAGGTGCTTTCAAACCTATACTGAATTATGAAAATTAATAAAATGGCAGGTTTCCTTTGTGTTTGCAGTAGCATTAAGTATTTTCCTTGGGTGAATTCCTCTGATTTGTTTACACAGGCCATGCTCATTTCTGGAGGCTTTCATGCATGTGTGCTTGGCCTTACTCAAGTCTCTGTGCACACCAGCTTATAGGGCTGGATAATTTATGGATATCAAAGGTATTAAACAAAATATTATTTAAAACTTGAGAAACGTACAGTTTGCCTTTGCTCCAGTATGTCAAAAAAGCTATGGATCTAGTTGGAGTTGACAGTCGGGGGAAGCTAGATAGAAGACAATCTGTACTTGTGTTTTATTTTCTCAGGCAATACTGGATGTGGTTGTGAATCTTCAATTCAGCCTGATAGAAAAATTGTGGCAAACATTCTGGCGCTATTCTCCCTCTGCTCCACCTGATGGCACTACTATTACTGAACCAAGGTCAGTAAATGTTTCTCTTTGTTTATTGCTTCTCATGATAACATAATACAAGTGTCAAATAAAAAAAATCCTACTGGTTTTATCTGCAGAGTAATAATTTTTTTCATATGCTAGTTTTGCAAATTATATTATGTTGTCTGGCATTTTTGTATAGGCTGGGTGTATGCCAAAGTGCAGTCTTGAAACAACTGTGTCATCCTTTTTTGTCTTTGTTTGCACAACTACAGTAAAGGTGTCTTTTCACATTATGCTATCCAGTTCTTTTAAAGCAAAAGGATCGTTTATAGCTCTGCATGATTTATGAGCTGTAGCAGAGCTATGGAGGCATTTTTTAAATCCATTTCCATGTGACGCAACGTATAAAGAAGTTCTGTTGGGTGTAGTTGAGACATCTATGACATCTTTATAAAATAATACATTTTAACACCCATTGCAGGTTTTTACCTGCTGTAAATGCATTATCATTTATTCGTTTGCTACATTTTTTCACACCAGTAATCTGAGTGAAATAGAAAGTCGACTTCCAAAAGCAAAGCTGATTACTCTGTGCAAGAATGAATCTATTCTGAAATGGATGTGTAACTGTGACCATGTGATGTACCAGGCTTTGGTGGAGATTCTCATTCCTGACGTCCTTAGACCTATTCCTAGTAAGTTGAACACCTGAAACATTTTCTAAGGGTTTTTGTGTATGGTGGTGGTGGTGGTCTTGTACCTCACAGGGCAGCTTTAGGAATGTTTGAAAGTTACAAAAGTATTGTGTATCATTTATCCCTAATTTTCTTGTGTAGGAAGTTGTGCTGAGAGTTGATGTATGCTTTGTATTTTAAAAGTATCTGAGGATTTTAGTGCAGTTGGAAGATCTAGTTTTCAAGATACGGTTTCGTATTAAAGGTGCTTCTCTCTCACTCTGTGTTACATTTTCAGATGGAAATGTTTTCCTTTCACCCTGGCTCTAGACTACCTGATAGACATAAGTCCTGTGGCCCTGAGCCAAGGGACACTAATGTCAGTCACTCCCTCCACTAAATTCAGTAGTTTTTAGTTTAAACATTACCTACTAATGTTTGATTAATGTCAAAAAAATATGTTTAAGATCTTTGTGATTCCATTTTTGGACAGTTAGTCTTTTGTTCCTTATGAGTGGCTGCTGAAATCAATTTTAATGACTGTTAGGGCAATGAAAAATGAACTCAGAAATTTTTAGTCCAATTTATTATTGCGATCTAATGTTCTTTCTGTCATACACCCTGCATGAAAGAGTCCATAACTGTCCAGCCATTCAACCATTACCAGGAATACAGCTTTCTTCTCAAAGTTAATTTTACTAGAATCCATCATTGCTCCAGCAGTGTATTTTTATGGCTATTTTTGGTAGAAAATGAAGTTATGTGAAGAAAGTTGAACTCCTTTATAAAACATTTATTGTCTCGCATATGCTGTGCTAAATATTATAAAGAATCACTTTAGCAACCCACTATAAACCTTGTAACTCCTACATATTATATCCTTTCCATGAAAAAACAGTAGTCACTTTATAAAGTTGGATTAATTTTTTTTTTTTTTTAAATTAGGGCCTTAAGTAGCTTTGCAGCTGACAAAGCTATTTTGTCATGCTATGAACACCTCTTCTGCTATAGTGACTCCAGCAGTAATAAGTAGTCCATAAAAATATTTGCAGGTACTGCCTTGCAGAAAAGTTTTATTGACTTTTTACTTGCCAGTGAAATAAAATCAGGTTTTAGTAAATTACGTATGATACAAAAAAATTTTGGAACTGGAAATGTATTAAATCTGAAGGTCGGCCTTTTACAAAGACAGTTTTACCTTTTTAAGGAAAGAGTAAGTTATTGGCAGAGATTGACGTAATTTATCTTTTCATCTATGTAGCAGAATAAAGGAAAAATGTTCTCTCAAATATATGCAATTATTGACAACCATTACTTGTATAAATTATTTTGCATTGGTTTATATTTGATGTTTTACTTTTCTATCTAATGACAATGCAACTAGGTAGGATGTTAATTTTGGAGTAATATAGTCTATCGCAAGCAAATAGGCAATGATAAAAAAACCCCATGATTTTAATTACAAGATTTAATAGGTTGAATTAAAACTCTGTCTTCCAAAAGCACATTATTCTGTCAATAAAAACGTGGTGCAGACATAGTTTTTCATCAAACCTGCTTTTTGCCTTGCTTTTCACTAGCTTCTGCTGCACAGCCGGGTAGTCTCTAAAGAAGTTTTTATATGAGAACTCCTTAGCTTGTGGTATCTTCCTGCTGTGTTTCGTAAGATGCATTTGGCATTGCCAATACAGCATTTCAAGAAAATGGGACACAATCATTTACTATCAATAACTACAGGCATCAGGTCCTTTTCATGCTATTTCTTTCTTTGTAGAATTACCAGTCATATTTGAATAAATGATACCTGCTGTGTTTGACATTCCTGTTTTGGGGGTGATTATCAGACTTCTTGATGCAAACACATCATCTGATCCCAGGATAAAGTCATTCCAAGAGTCTTCTGCCTCTATTTTGGGGACAGTCCAGTGGCGTTCTGCTCAGAAGTCCACCCACTGAGCTACCTTTTGAAGACAGCTAATATATTTTCTTATTTTTATCTTTAGGACAGACTAACTGAATGAGTATTTCTAGTCAGCTTTCCTGTAATGATAGTCCATACAAGTTCTCTCTTCACTGTTAAATATTTAAAGTATTATTAGTTTTTTAACTCCTGCTTTTGAATTAAAATATCTCCAGCCATCACAACAGACCAAGAGGAAGGATTAACGTTGTGCTTAATCGTTGACTGTGACAATAATGGAGCTGGGTGAAGTAGACAAATTTATGATCTTATGTGAGAAAACTGCAGTTTATAGGAAAGTTTGGACTCTGTAGAGGAAAGGGTACTGAAAATACTTCATCAAATGCATGTTTATGATTTTTTTTCCTGACTAAATGGGAAGATATTGACAGCAGCTGCTCAAAATAGGAAAGAATACTAATTTGGAAAGTGCTTGAAGTAAGCGTATGATTTTTTTAAGGTTTATCTTTTTTCACATCTAGATTTAAGTCTTACTGTGCTACTCAACTGTGTGACACATACTACTGGAGTAGAAAAAAAAATTACCATTGAGGACCTCTATGTTAAATTTGTCAGCTGAAATGTTTAGCACCCACAGAATGAATGAAGAATTGCTGTGTATAAAACAGCAAAATTCCTTTTGCTAAGAAAAGTGAAATGCTGTCCATTTGAGTAAGGAATAAAGACCATAGTTATCTAATGTCTTTGGCAATAGACCAGAGCTATCATGTTCTAGAATGGACTTTTCGCACCTTCACAAGTGACAGAATGGACAACAAACTTGCCTGTGACTTAGTTTCTATTATAGGTGGAGAATTTATGCTAAACATATTTCCACACCATATTACACAATTCCAGGCAGACAAAAATTTAGCATACTGGAAAGACTGTAAAGCCTTGTTTTTATGAGATTTGCATGTCAGGGTTTTCAACTGAGAACTCAAGCTTTTTAGGTGCTTATCCAAATCAAATTTTCTGTCAGTAACTGCCATTGCAACATCATTTAGTGTGTATCTAGTACATCTAGGCCATTTACTTTGCCCCATACTCATTATGTGATTCTTTGAAAGGGTTTTCTTGTTTTTCTATGGTAGCCAGATTAACTTAAAAGAAGGCTTTGAGGATGTAGGAACTTAAGGTTTTGGTAATGGCTAGATGTGTACTTAGGGATGCAGTATGAGAAGAATTCTGTATTTAATATGGTATTTCCAAAGCTCATTAGAAATTCATAACTGTTCTATACAGTACTGATGCCTGATTATCTACTTTAGCTATTTTATTTCTTCAGTACTTAGAATTCCTTTCGTTTGCTCCTCTTTTCTTCCTACTTAAAGGTCTTTCTTAAGGCCTGAGCTGCTTTTCCATATTTATTTTTAAAGAAGATCAGCATGACAGTGATACAAATAATTTTATAATATGTAGTTGGATGAAAAAGAGTAATAAGCAAATTAGGAGTGAAAAAGCAGTAATATATTCCCTAAATGTCTAAATAACATTCATGCAGTGTTTACACTATTCATTGGACTTTGCATTTTCTTGTTCTGTAGGTAAGAGAATGTGAGTGAATACGTACTTAGTAAGTGTACAGAAGTAATTTACAAAGCAGCTCAGGTGAGCTAGTTGACTGGCAGGATTGAAGAAAAAAGTTTGTTCTTCATGTGGAAACCTCAAGAGGGAAAAAAACCCTGTTACCATAGAGTGTTCAGCTAATATATGTACTTTGTAAAATCAAATTGTGTTCAGCTAGGCATTCAAATGTGTGGTCAGTTACATAAATTAATGATATGGACTGTACTCTTTGTCACTGCAAATTTGAAAAACATGAAGACATGAAGAATATATTTTTTCTTTTAGTAAATTTACTTTGCTAATAGAAACCTTTATTAAAAAAGTCATCATCAATAATTCAAACAATAAAAGAAATTTCTAAAAGACAAGTTCTATCAGCATTAATTTCTTAGTCTACCAGAGTATCCAGCCTTATAAACAGAATCCAGTCAGTCTTTACTTGGACTGTTTCTTCTCACATGGAGGTAAAATAGTTTGAAAATAAATATTATTTCCTATTTATAGTTTTTTCCTCTTCGCTTTTGTAGTTGCATTCATTCTTTACTAGTCTTTAGAAAGCTGTAGTTTTTTCTTTTTGTCTCCTTTTTGCAACTGTTTGAGTGGATGCTATTATATCAATGAGCAAGTGGTTGGTATGGGAAAGCGAGGTTTCTGCTACTCAAGAGATACGATTTTGGTTTTTCCAGGTGCAGTTCCTTGGGAAAATACTTCCTGTCCTCCTCCTTTGAAAAATTAAAACTTACATTTTGAGTAGTGCAGATTGCTGTAAGAGCTTCTTCAGTTTCTCTCTGAATCTGTCAGCCACTCAGCAGTTCTGTGGGTGCTATAGTAAAGAAACAAAAATGCACACAGATTCCACAGCCATTTGAATAATTTCACTTTCTGTCAGTGGGCACACTCCTGTATCTTGCTTATTGATGATATCCTCAACCACTGCGTGTTGGATTTTTTTCTTTAAAACTGAAATAAGCAGCGCAGTGACACGGCTCAAGGTTACTTTGGGGTTATTTGAGGAAACTGCAGTATTCCAGTAACTGTAATTTTTTCCAGTTTTGCTCTTTAAAAGAGGTGCTTACATGAAATGGAAACCTAGAAGTTTTGGATGGAAAGTTCCATCACAACAACTGCTGCAATTACTGATGTTCTTCTGTAGGAGTGCCTGAAACAATACTGCTGGTCACAAACTTCTTGAAAGATTGTTAGATGAGGAAGTTAGAACTGCTTATTAAACCAAAGCTAAAATCATTATTGCATAATCTGTATCTGAATAGGGTGTTTTAAACCTAGACTGGATTTGTCTTTTAGTAAGTAAAAGCAGCAGACCTGAACGTTGAGAATATTAAGTACTGAGGTACTTACATTTCAAACAACATTTCAAAGCAGGTACATTGCTTTCTTCTCATTCTGATTTTATTCTTTAATGCACAGGTGCCTTGACCCAAGCCATTCGCAATTTTGCAAAAAGCCTTGAAGGTTGGCTTTCAAATGCCATGAACAATATTCCACAGAGGATGATACAAACCAAGGTAGACAAAACTCTTGCAGTGTTATTCTTGCAACGGCAAACCAATTGGACAGTAGCATCTAAAAGCAGTAGCTTTTTAACTGTAATGCTAAATTTGATGTTTAGCATCAAGCATCAAATAATGGGATAGGAAATAACTTAGTTTCATCAAAAAATTTTAAGGAAGATGTTATTTGATCTGCTACATGGACATAATTCACACATGAGAACTCATTAATAAAGAATATTAACATGAAAGTAAAGAGTCAATCTGAAGAATTTATCTACAGATAAAGAGTACAATATTTAAAAATAAATTAATTTCTTCATAGGTTGCCGCTGTAAGTGCCTTTGCCCAGACTCTGCGAAGATACACATCTCTTAATCACCTGGCTCAAGCAGCTCGTGCTGTGCTTCAAAATACTTCTCAAATCAACCAGATGCTCAATGATCTTAACCGTGTTGATTTTGCCAATGTTCAGGTAAAATGTACTTTTAAATAACAGGCTTTTTTTTGGGGGGGGGGAAGTGTTATTTCCTCTATGATTTTGAATTTTATTGTTAGCTGTCATTATTCTATCAAGAAAGCAAAGTGCGAACATTTTGCTGATTCACATATGCAGTGATTCAGTTGAAACGTGACAGCTTACACTTTAGAAAAGAGCTCAGAACCTTTATATCTGTTTCCATTTACTGTCTTGAAGTGCACATATTCTTCCAACTTCTATGCAAATGTAGAGCAAATACATTCTTAGACTGGGTACCATGAATGATGTCTTAGTAACATCATAAACGATACCTTAGAATTAGATCTCAGATAGTAGCATAGCTTCTGAATGTCTCTAAAAGCTATTAAATGCACAACATTGTTTTTAGTAGACCATTTCATTATTTCAAAGACAATACCATTAGTATACTTCATCTAAGTGCCTGTGCTTAAATTTACAAGATCTCCTGAGTAATTGATTAGATTAGTACAGACTAGAACTAGTTTCCAGTTAGCTATAGAATGTAAGTTTTTATTTTCACTGAGCTTAATTTCTCCACGTTTTTGGTCCTCTCAGGAAAAGTATTTTTTTTTCCTTTTGCCCAACAAAGTTTTATGTTTGTCTCTTTTCCTTGTGAAGAATGTTTTAACATACTTGTTAATAATCTTAACAAAAGTTAGTCAAGAGTACTTGACCAAAGATGCAGTGTATTAATCATTGTAATATGTTAACATGGATACAGAGTCCATGAATGAGGTCTTAACTTGGCACATGATAACTACAGTTTAAGGACGTGGTTTGCAGTTACTGAGTCTTCATTTTTATCTCTCAGTTTCCCAATTGACCAGCTAGCCTTATTTAAACTTGATAACACTGACTAAATTGCTTATTACTGCATGCAGAGTGTGTTTCTCCATTTGTGTGCAGTTTATGTTGTGCTTCAAGTAATGTGTAATCTATTACTGCCTATAGTCTGTAAACAAAACAATCCTCCTTTGCATACAAAGCTTTCTAAGATGATGTAACAGAAACTGTCTTTAAGCTTAACTTCTTCAGAACAAAAGGAACCTTGCACTTGATTTCTTGCTACTTCTTTTATTACTTTAGCCCCCCATTTAAGTGTTCTTCCTGCTTACCTTGCCTGTGGTCCCAGAAAAAATTGACAAGTCCCAAATACCTCTGTAGGAAAAAGATAAATGAGGGAAGTAGAAGCCTTTTTTTGAAAATGAATGTGGAAAATGACAACATACTTGTGTCATTTCCATTGCTTGTTCTCATTTCTTTATTTGATATCTGCTCTTACATGTTATGCTTTTCCCACCCATTTGCTTTCAACAAAATTATGACAGACATAAAAATAAAAACTGCTTATTAGTTTGTCTAGTAAGTGGGTTTTATCCTTTTCATCCATTGAATTGCTTAATCTTTGAGAGAGAATGACATTCTGTGCTTTGGCTTATGTATTGTTAATTCAAGAGTTGCCATGTGCTGTAACAGGAGCAGGCTTCCTGGGTGTGCCAGTGTGATGACAACATGGTTCAGAGACTAGAAACAGATTTCAAGATGACTCTCCAACAGCAGAGCACTCTGGAGCAGTGGGCTGCCTGGCTTGATAATGTAATGATGCAAGCTTTGAAACCATATGAAGGAAGACCCAGCTTTCCTAAAGCAGCACGGCAATTTCTGTTAAAATGGTCTTTCTACAGGTAGTATTTAATAGACTTCTAAAACATTCTAACTATTCTATTATTTGCTGAATTGTTTACTGTAGTAAAGTTGACAGATGTAATATCAAACAGTGACTCACTAAGTCATGAAAAACACGTGGGGGAGGGTGTCAGAAAATGATTGTCGTTAACCTTGAACTCAGGGCTACTTTTAAATTGTTAGGGAATTAAATGATCCTTGTTTATTGTTTTAAAGGCCATGTGTAAATGAATCTAGGTGGAATTTTTTCCTGAGTTAGAAACATAACATGAATTTTTTGGGTTGAATAACTACACAATTATTCAGCCACTATTCTAAATACTTATTAAAACACTATGGTACCCATGTTTATTAGATAAGGAAGACAAAACCTGTTTTTAATGTGTAAAAAGAACATTGAGACAAGCATCCCATGTTAGCTGCTTATTGAAACAGTTATCAGAGTAAACCTCGTTCTTTGAAAATTACTGTAGCAACTACTTGCTGAAGATACCAGAATTTGTCAAAATAATATGTACACACAAGCCTATCTTTTTGTAATTTTAAGTTTCAAAGTCTTAAAATTGTGGCAATTAAAACCTTTGTACTGGGAGATTGGACACAACAGACACTATTTAAGCACTAGTTTGAACAGTTTTCTTACCATTTTAGTTGTTTATGTTTTCAACAAAGTATTCTTTCAAGGTAGGTTTTACACATGTTCAAGCATTAGTAGTTATGCATATATCAAAAGAAAAAACAAACCTGAAAACAAAACAATTTGGTTATTTCTTATGTAATCTGGTGTCCAACAATACCTTCAGAGAAAGGAGAGAAGCAAATGATTGCCTTTCCTGGACATCTCTTTCCAAAGACACCATAAATCAGACATTTGTGGGTAATGTTACTTTTGAGAATATTGGTTTTGAGGTGAAATGTCTACATGGATAACTGTTAAAATTACTATGACAGATAATACATAAATATATATATTTCTCTATTTTTGAATAGCTCAATGGTGATTCGAGATTTAACCTTGCGCAGTGCTGCTAGCTTTGGCTCTTTTCATCTGATCCGCTTGCTTTACGATGAATACATGTTTTACTTAGTAGAACATCGTGTTGCTCAGGCAACAGGAGAGACACCTATTGCAGTTATGGGAGAGGTAAGATAATATATAAGAGACTAGATTGATAGATTTAGTGATAAATTTGGGTATTTGTCTTTGCAAATTTTTTAAACACTTATGTGGAGCTGTAGGATGTGCAATATAATAAGAGATTGGATTACAAATACATACAACAGTTTCACACTTCTTTCATTGACTGATTGTCAGAGTACTAAAATTACATTGAATTCTAACAACCAATTATTTCCAAATGAGCTTGGTCCTTTACAAATCTGCATACAGATTAATGTGCACAGTTTGAAAAATGTTGATCAACATACAACCTTTTCCCAGTTTTCGAGAACTGAATATTTTATGTGAAAATAAAAAAAGAACAGAGCAATAGGAAAGTGTTGCCTACATGGGTCTGTTTACATGTATTTGCACACATTTTGAATTCACACACAAATGTTAACACAAGTGAGCTGAGTACCCCCATTGACTTGAGAAGGATGGCTTACATGCAGAGTTTGGGCTTGTATGGTACTGTTCACATACATATAATAAAACCAGCACAGACTTACACAGAGGTTTGCAACACAGTTGATTTTCATACATGTGTTTCAAAGATTATTGGCGTAAAAAATAGAACAAGAGTCTCAATTCATAACCATTTTTTTCTACTTATCTATGCCGTCTGCAAGGCAAAGTTTCGCTCATCTGTCTTTTTTCCAGGAGTTCATCTAATCTTTTATTTTGAGTGAGACGGTGAGGAATGCATGAATTGTTATCAAAGAATTGCACTTCAGAAGTGCTGGAAAATGGATATATTTGAAAATATGCTAGATAGGTAATGAGATAGATTTGTTACATTTTTACACATGGGAGTCAGTATATCATATTCTATATTACCAATAAATTGCAAGTCATTTTGTGAGTTGATTTGGCATCAGGTGTCATTCATCCCTCAAGATATATTGATAGGCTCATTAAATACTATAAATAGATGCTATGCTTTCAAGAGAAATTGGAAATGTCTCAGGTTTGTCAAATAATTTTATACCATGTGGCATGACATGTTTCAGAAAAACTAAATTAACAATGTTTCTGTGTAGTGACCCACCAGTAGAATATTTGCTTAATCTCTGCCTTATATTTGCAGTAAGGTACTACACGAGTATACAGTTGCTACATTCTTGTCTTCTTAACATAGACTTAATTGTGGTGTAGGGTCTTCTAAAAAGTTTATGTAGACCGAAGACAGAGACACTATGAGGAAGTAAGTAACCCAAAACTTTTGGAGGTGAGAAGGGGCAGAATAGAAGCAGTAAATACTCGTTAAATTCATGTCTTTTTATGTTTCTGTGTATTCAATGACTGACTGAAATAAAATGAGGAAGTCTAAGACTATGGTCTGACAAACACTGTTAAGACAGTATAAACTGATCTTTCAGCTGAGAAAAGCATTCTCATTTTTCTCCCTCTTCTCCTAGCTTTGGACACAGGTATTGGCAAAATTCTTCTGAAAAAGACTGGTATCATTTATGGTTAGAAATTTATTTATCTAAATAATGTACTCCTTTCCTTTGAGATTCATTGATGGCATTTTGCTCTGCCAATTCTTATTTAAGAGAAAATCAGAGGATCTGGGGAAGGAAAGGGAGTACATCTAGCTTGTGCGCAACTTTTTTGAAAAGGTCTTTTTTGATGTAAGTAAATTGATTACCAGATTGTAATCCCTTTCTCAGGAGTGCCTTTCATCTACCTTACAGGTAGATTTTCAACACTGTGACACATCTTCATTTTTGTTCCAGCACAATTAAAGTTGTCTCTGGGAAATTTTAAAAAGAGTTTTTTATTAAAATATTGACAGTTCAGTATGGGTATCCATCATAATTTATGGCTTTATACAACACAGAAAGCTCACTTCAAGGAACAAAGGCCCTGATGAAGTAATCTTTAAAAAGTTTGTACTTCCTCACTTCAATTTTTGAGGGTTTACTTAGTGATAATTGTCTTAATAAGCACAAAACTAGGATGGAATGGAACATTAATTGCCATACTATGGATGTGGCTGCAGGTATGAACATGCATTTGAATGCTAGCCTCAAACCAGTGAAACACAGATCTGCTCCATCACACATATGCAAATTTCACACTTGCTTAAGACTGTGTCCAGTTTTTTTGTTGTTTATTTTGCAGTTTGGCGATTTAAATGTTGTGTCACCTGGAAATATGGATAAAGGTAAGCATTTTAATCTCTCTAGCGTATAATTCTGTATAGAGCTAATGTGAGCAAAATAAGTCCTTATATTTTAAAAATACAGTAAAATAGAATTTAGAGCTGTGTCATGCTTTAAAGTGCATGTATATGTTATATGTATATGTCAATATATTATATGGATACAATAAGCTAGGTAATATGCAGCATATGATAATGACTAGAATATTGTAGGTTTGTTTTAAAATAAGAATATATTTTAAAGATTTTTTTTTATTGACACAAGAAATACTCTGATTTTTAAGGAGAATTTAGTTGTATATGATAGGACAGAGGAGGATAACAGCTGTGGGAAGAAAGATGGGAGTATACTCATGTATACTTATCTGTAGTAAATGTTTTGCTAAGTGAAGAGAAGGCAGAATTGCATGCAAGTAGTTGTCAGATAACTTGTCAGTGAAGAGCATAGAAAGAAATGAGTTCTTCATAAGCTCTTCGTGCCATATTTTGACATACATTCTTATACTGACTAGTTGAGTGATTTGGGGTAATTTGACCCTGGATGACTCAATTAGTATAAGAATGTATGTCAAAACCTGGGGTCAAGTCACCCCAAATCTCTTCTCCTCAGTTTCCCTATCTATAACATGAGAGGCATTTTGCAACATGAAGTTAACATTGTCTGTTAGAGATTATTTTTGAGATTGCAGTTGTTTTTTCCACATACTGTATCAGCGGTGTGTAACTCAAGTGGTGAAAGCTGAGTCTGTTTACCTATTTGAGATAATCATTGACTTCTGTTAAAAATGATTTTTCATAGACTTCTTTTCAGTTTGTGCTTTATCAGATTGCTAGTCTTCCCTGTATTTTTGAATTTCAACTATTACTTGCAAAATAAAGGCCCTTGTATTAGAATTTTTTCCCTTTGTGCTAGTTTCATGGTGGTTTGTTTGTGCAGATGAGGGCAGCGAAGTTGAAAGCGAAATAGATGAAGAGCTGGATGAGAATGGAGAGCCACAAGCCAAGAGGGAGAAAACAGAGCTAAACCAGGCATTCCAGGTGGGCTGCATGCAGCCAGTGCTTGAGAGTGGAGTACAGCAGAACCTCCTGAACCCAATTCATAATGAGCACATAGTTGCAACTACTCAGACTATCAGACAATGCAGTGCTACTGGAAATACATATACTGCAGTCTAATATGGAACCTTCCCCCCCTTTCCCCCCCACAACACACACCCTGTTACATTAGCCCTTTGGGTTTAATATGAAAAAAAAAATAAATAAAAA
>VFFE01009228.1:4752275-4774742 GCA_008921705.1 Burhinus oedicnemus
TCCGCTTCTGACCCTCCAACGGGGCAAGTAGCAAAGTTGGCTGGCCTTGGTTGCCATAGCAATAAGTATAAGCCAGAGCCTCTCTGCATACCGTTCCTTGGCATCAGCCATAAACATGGGTCTTATCACTCTGAGAACGAACGGTTTCCTGCACAACAGGCTGTTAATTTCAGCAGTTAGAAGAGGCCCAGCTAACAAGCAAAGTTACTGAACAAAATTGGTCCTGTTTTACCTCAAACCAGGACAAGGGACATCTCCCTCTAGAGGGATCTCACACCAACTTAACCGTTCATATAGCCAACAGGCTATATTACTCAGTTCTTTTCCACTGACAGTGTTACCAGGAAGACCCTGCAGAATTCAGCCTCTGCTGCTGTTGATATTAATTAAAGTGGTCTAATTAGTTAACCAATGGAAGTTTATTTCGGCATCCCAAAGTACTATGATCCAGACCTCAAAGCATTAAGCATAGCTGAAATGTACGAGAAATTCAGAAATACTGGGTACTATAAGAAAACACAAGTGTAAGAAGGGTTGTAAGTGAAGTTTATTACTTCTGTAAAGTCATTGCTGCATAATGTTAATGATACCAAATAAGTAAGATACATTCCATATTGAGATATTTTAAGTGTACTTGACTTATCTAAAGCATTCAATTACGTAGAATGTCATATAGCCGGCAGCAATCCAATGTGCATCAGTTGTTTATTTCTATATCAAGGTCTATGCCAAAAGCCACCTGAAATAGAAGCTGGCATCTGACCAAGGCAAGAAAGAAACCTTGATCCATTTTTGGCACTGTTAACAGTATTCTAGAGAGAGCTTTTATTCTGACTTGATGCTTCTGATCTCATTCCAAATTTTGCTAAATCCCATTATATATGTTCTTCCCCAATACCTGAATTAACCTAACCAATAGTACTTGTCTATTCAAAAGACAAAACAACCCCTCCTTAATGACAATGTTCTGCTGATGACAGTTTATTCTAAGCAATTTTATAAGCAGAACTGTTCTAGTAAGAATTACTCTGCATATAGATATTTTCCACTGGCACAGTGCACACAAAATCTGCTGCTGCTTTCATTATCACAGTTTAGGGCAGACGTAGTAGGTCAGTACTTATTTAGTAACTAGTAGTTAATAAATCAGACATACTTTTGGAGATCTAGCTGAAAGTGGTATAAAAAAAATGGTGCCTCAAGTTGTTCTCTCTTTGCAGCTCGATGTTACCTTTCCCCACAATGGAGCCACACTAATAGATGGTGTCCTGGCACAGTTCTGGTTTAGCCACCTTTGCTCAACCTGCTGCTAAAAGTGGTCTGTACTAATGTCTGCTGCTGGAGACATTTATTGGTTAGAAAGTCCTGACAACTTGCTGAAAGCAGAAGAGTGCTCAGATTCTTTATCTTCTTCCGTTAAGTATTACTGGCAGAAGCATATTTACAATACTTGAGTTGTTAATCCACGGTTTAAGAAAGCTACTGATAGTATTATTGTGAACAGGAATATCTGAATACCCTTTAGTATAAACTTTAGAAGAAGGGTTCGTGAACTGGTCCTTTGCAGAAGCTGTAATTTGAGGTTGTATTGTCTTCCACCAATATTGAAGGACTGCAGAAACAGCTGAAGAAGCTGCTATAACAGCACATTGGCTGAAGTTAGGGTCACAAGAGTTGTGTATAAAGCAGCTTTTGTCAGTAGTTGTAACACAGGCATTGAATTTACTGGCCCATGTGTGTGACAAGGTAACTTTTGCTCAGAATGGTAGCAATCACTTTATCGTTTTATTTCCCTGGTTTTCAACAGTTTGTGATGCCTAAGAAAAGTTCAGACTCTCCTTCTTCCTCCAGTTTCACCCAAGGAAGCCAAACAGCCAAAATCAAAAGATGCAGTAACAGAGCAAGGAAATGGGACAGCCCTAGCCTGGAAAGCCCACTTTCACCAACAAAGGGAGGTTTAGAGCTGAAGTAGCATGGAATGCTTCCCAGACTCTTGATGGATCTTTTCACTGGCTTCAGGGTCACAGCAGAAAGATTTCTATCTGGGGTCCATCAGTGACCAGGATGATACCAAAGCCATTTCAGGTTGATAGCATGACTTAGCCAGTAGGAAAGCTGTTGCTTTGTTGTTGCTCACCTGTTGGAATAATGCTCCCACCTAACTCACAGATCTCATCTCTGCAGGAAAGAGATGTCCCCAAATGCTACTTGTTTTAGAGCTCAGATAGAGCTGCCTGTTGCTTTCTCTCACGTTTGTTAGGTGCAGCTGTCTCCTTGGTATGAGGTCAAGGCAGACTTCTCTGAAAGGACTTCAAGAATGTACAAGTATTATGGTCACATACGTGACACACAATAGCTTTTATAACCATACTTACCCTCAAAGCTTTCAAAGGTGCATTTTTTTCCCACAGGAAGGAAACGCTGAATTTTTCTGAAGTTACTTTGGCTGTATGTGTGAAATACAAAAATGTTTTATCCATAAATATGGCTAATTATCACCACATAAAAGACATCTTTCCCTCCCTGTGGACTATTGGTAGAGGGCCCATTTTGTGTGTCTTTGGAAAACATGATCCTTCTATCTGTACACTTTACCTCCATCCACTTATTTTGGCAAATCCAAATCAAATTCATGTTTCTACTACACCAAATGCATTACAGGTAGACAAGAAAATGACTTGTAGGATGTTTCTGCTGACAAAATTGCCAAAATACCTAATAATAGCTACTGATATTACTGCCTTTGTTGATAGCCAACGAAAGACAGAACTGGATTAAAAACTGCTTTCCTATTAGTTCTCATATCAATTTTGAAACAAAAATGGTGCATTCTACCCAATAAAGCATTCACAGTGAGGTAGCAGTTTCAGGTGAGCAACATCGTGAATAGTGTTCCCAGTCAAACATTGATGGAATTCACCATATGAGGGATATAGTAGTACACAGTTGGAGCAATAACCCTTGAAGTTATTTCCTCAGATTCTTGAATAATACCGTAGTTTAAAGAGACTGATATGGATAGGAAAATTATCACAAAGTACAAAAGCAGAACATGACTTAAATAAATAATCAGTTGAAAGTGTTTTCTCTGCTGATTCATGTAGTAATTCAAGATACGCATTAAAGGCTAAAAGGAATAATCAAAACTCCCTGTCTTCTGTAGTCCCAGCTCACACTAGCTGTTAGCACTCAAACTTCTAGGAATACAGGTTGGTTTTTTCAGACACATTGTCCTCTTGTTGGACTTGATAATTAAAGTTACTTTATGCTTTCAGAAAATACATTTGCTCTGTATATGTTTGGCAAAGGGCTGTAAAGCAGAAATTATCTCAGACCTCTTTCCCCCATGCCCCTGCGCCGGCCGCCTCCCCCCCTTTCCCCCAAAGCACAAATATTTGGTTCAGGAAGCAACCTTGCTACATCGCACTTGCTGTTGCAGCCAAAAACTACTGTACTGAGGCCACTGCCCTGAAGCTGTTCAATGGTTTGGTGGTGGCACCTGAAGCAAAAAAGGAAGCATGGCTGCAAGTTGAAACCGAGGTGGCAAAAGCAGCAGTGACTATTGCCTGAAGTGGACAGGCCTCTTTTGTGGGACACTGTTTACCCCTTCTGGGTGTGAGATGTAGTAATGCCGCTAAGGACTAGATGGTCAGTGGCACACCCCTACTGAGTTGAAGTAGTCATCCAGTAAAGATACTGGTGTGAAAAAGATACTTTTCTGTCTCCTTATACATGTGAAAAAAATTTACCCCTCAAAACTACCCTTGCCACCTTCTTTTTCAGAGCATTGTGAACAACAGCAACATCCTGCCTGGTGCTCCATTTTATTACTAGTGTTCCATCAGACTTGCACATCTAGGAGAGCCAGAATCTATCTGCATGACATTTTCCTGCTTATCAACTGGACTTCTACAACTCTTGGTCTGGCATTTGCCCTGTATAGAATCATAGAATGGTTAGACTTGGAAGGGACCTTAAAGATCATCTAATTCCAACCCCACTGCCATGGGCAGGGACACCTTCCACTAGACCAGGTTGCTCAAAGCCCATCCAGCCTGGCCTTGAACACTTCCTGGGATGGGGCATCCACAACTTCTCTGGGCAACTTGTTCCAGTGTCTCACCACCCTCAGAGTAAAGAATTTCTTCCTAATATCTAATCTAAATCTACCCTCTTTCAATTTAAAACCATTACCCCTTGTCCTATCACTACACTCCCTGATACAGAGTCCCTCCCTGTCTTTCTTGTAGGTACTCTTTCGGTACTGGAAGGCTGCTATAAGGTCTACCCAGAGCCTTCTCTTCTTCAGGCTGAACAACCCCAAATCCCTCATCTTATCTTCATAGGAGAGGTGCTTTAACCCTCCAGTCATCTTTATGGCCCTCCTCTGGACTTGCTCCAACAGGTCCATGTCCTTCATATGTTGGGGGCCCCAGAGGTGGATGCAGTACTCCAAGTGGGGTCTCACCAGACTGGAGTAGAGGGGCAGAATCACCTCCCTCGACCAGCTGGCCATTATTTTCATGCAGCCTGGGATACGGTTGGCTTTCTGGGCTGTGAGTGCATGTTGCCCGTTCATGTCCAGCTTCTCATCCACCAACACTCCCAAGTCCTTCTCCTCAGGGCTGCTCTCAACCCATTCTCTGCCCAGCCTGTATTTGTGCTTGGGATTGCTCTGACCCACATGCAGGACCTCACACTTGGCCTTGTTGAACATCAGGAAGTTCACACAGGCCCATCTCTCAAGCCTGTCCAGGTCCCTCTGGATGGCATCCCTTCTCTCCAGCGTGTCAACCACACCACCCAGCTTGGTGTTGTTGGCAAACTTGCTGAGGGTGCACTCAATCCCACTGTCCATGTCACCAATAAAGATGTTAAACAGCACTGGTCCTGGTACCGACCCCTGAGGAACACCACTTGTCACTGGTTGCCACTTGGACATGGAGTTGTTGACTGCAACTCTTTGAGTGTGACCATCCGACCAACTCCTTATCCACCAAGTGATCCATCCATCAAATGCATGTATCTCCAATTTAGAGACAAGGGTGTTGTGCAGGACAGTGTCAAATGCTTTGCACAAGTCCAGCTAGATGATTTCAGCTACCTGTAGATATTTTCTTCTGGGGTCAACAAACACCATCTTGCCTTACTTGTATTTATTCAATATTTAATTGCAATGATGAATTTGACAGCACAGAAATCACCATTTTCTGGCCTAGAGGTTAGTTATGTGGCTGTGGAGTTGGCTTTGGGTAGAAGCAATCCAGCTGAGTCCCAAAGTACCTACTGTGTGCAGTAAGCTATGCACAAACACCTGATGGCATATGCAGGCTGCCTTATTCCTCCTTCATACAGTGGTAAATAACATCAAATTCCTTCACAGAAGAATCAAGAGATCATTTTCGTTCTCAGAAGGGGTAATTAAATCCAGGCAGAGAACTGTGCTATTGCAGTGACAGAACTGTGTATAGACAAACCAGCCCGGTCATTAGTGCAAATACAGCTTCAGCAGCAGGTGTGCGACTTCAGTATGTTTTGTGGCTCAAGTGGCTCAGAGGAACAAGCGTCTGTGTAGTTGGGAGATCATCTCTTTGTACAAGAAGACAGTCCTTTTGACACAGTCAGGGTGGGTACATTCACTTCTCCAGCCAGCTAGACAGGATAGCCCAAGTCAGCATTTGGGTCCAGAGAACATTAGCGACGTACACGTTAAAATAACGTCTGGAAACTAAATGAGCTGAGGCCCACTTAAACGTCATACAGTACTTTTAAACCCAGAGCACTTCTCAAATATTCATTAACTAACCTTCACAGGGTCTCTTGGACTCAGAGGCATACAAACAAAAGTAACCGTTGTTTCTGGGGTTTTTTCTTCCTTTTATCGGGACCGGACGACACAAAAACCTCCAACAACCTCAACAAAAAACCCAACAAACCAAAAGCCAGCAGGGAAAACTTTTCTAGCAAAATAGCGACACCTACTGCTTAATATTACAGTTACATACTTACGCCCTGAGAAAATAAAGCAGAGGGGGAAACACCGCGGAAGGAAAAGCCAAATTATCTGGGATTTAGTGAACCTTCTCCTTAAATCACTGCCACAAACTTCTAGTCCCGATGCCCAGACGGGAGCTACCCGTAGACACAGCCAGACGGCCTTGCCCCACCAGCTGTGTCGGGGCCCCGGGCTCTCCGCCAGCCGCCGCGGATGGTGAGCAGGGGCCGCCGCCCGCCCGAGCCGGCGGCGACGGGCGGGAGGGAGGGAGGGAAAGTGTCATGGTGTCACCGCCTCCCCGCCACACGTCCCCGCCGCCTTCCCAGCGCGGCAGCGACAGGGATATCGGAGGGCGCCCGCTGCTCGCAGGGCAGTGGGGCTGCGCCGCCGCCGCCAGGGTAGGCGCCGCTGCGGCCGGGAGGTGTCGCTGCCGGCCGCGGCCGCCAGCCCCGCTTAACGTGCTGGGGTGCGGTGAAGTGGCTGAGGAGCTCTTCGGAGGTGGGGGTGCAGATGTCGCGCGCGGCGTCTGAGGTGTGGAAGTGGTCTGTCGGCGACGCCTCCTCAGCGAGCCTTCCCCCGCGCTGGCAGGAGGCGGCGGCAGCGGCAGCAGCGCCGCCGGAGCCCGACTCGTTGGGCGGCAGTCGCTGCCGGCGAAGGGGGGCGGCGGGATCATGGCCGCTCCGTCTCCGCAGGCACAGCAGCTGCTGCGGTGCAGCGTGAAGCTGCTGCTCGCCACGGAGGAGCTGCCGGCGGGGCTGCAGCTCGCCAGCCCCAGCCCGAAGGCCCTGCAGCTGGAGATGCAGCCGGGAGAGGAGGACGCGGACGTGACTGTGACAGACAGTTAAGTACCGAGCCCCGCCGTGCCGCTGCCGGCCGCCCCCCCTCGGCTGTCTGCTCGCGAGGGGACATCGACTTCGCTACCCAGGGCGGCCTCCGCTTTCCCCCCTCCGCCGGGAAGCGGCTGGCTCTGGAGGGGGCCAGGAACCGCTTCTCGTTGACGGCTCGGGGGGGAAGAGCCCCTGTGGTCCGCCAGCGCCCAAAGCAACCCCGGCGCGGTGCGGGGGGGGGGGGCTGCCGCCGCCTTCCCTCAGCGCCGCCGGCGCCCTCACAGCCAGGTGCGGGTAGCGGCCGGACGGCGCGTCCCGGGTGGCCGTGAGAATGAACTAGAAGTATACTCATGGTGAGGAGCCAGCTTGAACTCCAGAGGAGAGTCGCGGCGGCAGCGAGCGGTAGCTGGCCTGCTCTGCGCCGCCCTGCAAGGCGCTGCCCCCTCTGCCCCTCTCACTGCTGTTGTTAGAAGCGCGTCGGTGGCAATCTGCTTCTCGGCACTAAGAATTTGCTTTATCGGGGAAGGCTACAAACTGGCATGCCAGGGTCTTTTTTCCTTTCTGTTCCGGAGCGTTGCCGAGTTTGTAACGTTAGCCAGGGATGGTCAGAAGAGGTCTTTCCGCCTTATCTGAAGGACAAGGTCTTGATTTCTTCCTACGGAGCCAAATGGAAGAGACAGAGTAATGCAACTGGTAGGGGGAGGTGGTAAAGAAGCCACTCTGTAGTTGTACGAACAGGATTACGTTTGTTTTTCTTCTGCTGCTGCCAGTTGGGCAGCTGTGCTGAGAGGGCAACTGAGCACAGCACTGTCTCGAGGTGCGTTGTGCTGCTGGAAGAGTCCAAACTGGTCCAGAAGGGCCACCGCTTAGCCCCGAAAGAATTTTCTCTGGCTCTGCTGCTTGTAGGTAGTCTGTCTTAAGATACACAGATGATGTCTGCATACACACACTTTACTGCATTTCTCCAAAGCAATCATTCTTTCAGATTGGTGTCTTTACAGGGTAGCAGCAGAGCTGACATTTTAAAATAAAATTATTGAATATGGGTGGCGGGAAGACTGGGAAAAGTCTGAAATTGCTGTATGCATAAGAAGTAAATAGAAATGCTATCAGTGAGGTGGGTGAATAGGAGACAAATCCTGAGCAGGTCTAGATGCACAATAGCTGTTGTGACTTTGATTTTTCAAAACTGATCTCAGTAACTTCTGAAAGGATTGCTGGAATATATGGATGACAGTCATATTTGGTTTTCAGTTAGCAGTGTAAATAAATCAGTTCATATGTCAGTTAATACTGGATATTTGCTTGTGCTGTCAGTCATTTAACATGTCATTTAAGAAAGCATGAGTGACAAAAACTGACCACTAATCACAGTTGAGACGTCCTTCTGTCTTGCATTGTATTAATTTGAAGACTGGTCTGTAGTTACTGTTCTCTTGGTCTTTCATTTCATACATGCTCATCCTTACATGCCTGTGAACGAAAGACCTCCTGGAAGCAGAGTGGAATTCAAAGTTATCAATTGGCTGGGTTTTTTTAAGTGGAAGGGCTCACATGGGACACACCTGAAGACTTTGAAGATATAGAGTGGAGAGACAGATAGATAGAATTTTTTTTTATTTTTTTTTTTAATGCCCAGCAATACTACTAGAGTGTAGTTTGCTAGAGACTTGTGTGATAAGTTTTGGATGAGGGTGCATCAGTGGGCATCAGTGTGTTGTTGCTAAGAGAGGGGAATTTGCAAACCTGTTTTGAGTTGCAAGGTGTCCTCTTCCATCTTTTTCCTTTCATATGAAGATGTTCAAGCTGTGCCCTATCAGACTCTATGTGTAGCACAAATCTTTTTAGTGGTATCTGGGAGTTCAGTAACTTGATGCTTGAATACTTTGTGTATTAGGTGAAAGAAGAAGTCTGCAAACAGCTAGATGATATACCCTATTATTAGTACTGCCAATGTAGTGTGTTTTTCTAGCATTAATGTCTGCTCCTTAGAATGATCTTACCATTGTTTATGTTGTCGCACTTAGGATGGACAATTTTGCTGTGAAAAGAAGAACTGTTTTCTTAGAAATCTTGAATAGAAACTTACCATACTGTGGTGCTTTTTGTTGTTGTTGTTAAGATACAGGTTATTTAAGCAATAAAAGAAACTGGCATAATTTGAAGTGTTGACTTTTTTTTTTTCTTTACATACTTCATATTGAAGTGATGAAAATTGCTTTCTTTTCAGACTTTCTACCCAAATATATCTCCCAAAGCTAGGTACTGGGTATGTTTGGAAAAAATAATTTTGTTGTAGTTAAACACATCTTGAAGGGGGAGGGTTGCTGTTTCTTTTCTGATTATTCAAAAAAAACCCCAAACCAACAACAAAACAAAAAACCCCCAGTTCTAGTTTAGGATACCTTTTACTTTCTTTGCTGATAATGGAGTATTTGTCAGGAAATCTTTTTGTGGAGACTGAAGCATGCATGTTTTAGGTGTACTTTAAAGTGATAAAATGCCCCTGGTCAAACTGTCTGGTCAAAAATTACTCTAACTGCAGATCTGTGATTAGACTGTCTATCAGGACTGCATTCTTACCCTTGTTACAGCATTCAGTTTATCTGTAGTTTTTATACTTCAGCTAGCACTGCTGTATTTGTCTGAACCTGTTACATTATTGTCTGTAATGTAATAATGGTAATTGAGTATAGAGCTAAGTAAGAATGTATACTACATTGTATAGCATAGTGTATAGTATACAGTATATTGCTGGTACTCAATTTTAAAGTGATTTTAAAGTGATTTTAAAGGCAAACGTATGAGCAGGTTCTGCTGTGGTTGATCAGCTGCTGGAGTTCACGCTCTTTACTAGCAGTGTCAGTAAGAATTCCATCAGCTCAAGCCTTAACATTTCCCTTTCCTGTGGATGAACATTGGGGCAATACAGTGTCTAAAGTCAAGGCAAATCAATACAACCACTCTGTTACCCAGAAATGAGCCTGAAGCGGTAGAATTTCTCTGTAAGTGGAACAACTGTGTATGATCTTGAGAGATGCAGAAACTGAGAAATAAATACAGGATGTTAAAACAAGGAAGAATAAGGACATGCTTTATCAGGCAATGGATCTGTTTCAGCTGTGGGACAGGAGAAGGGAAGAATCTCCACGATGTAGTATCAATATATGTAGAGTGGGAAGAAACGCTGGACTTCCTAAATTACAAATGCCAAAGGAAGCAGGTGAGTACACTTCTGAGTGCTGTGCAGTGGGTCCTGTGCTGAGCTGGAGCTACAACCATTTGAGAGAAGTGTCCATCAGGGAGGCAGTGGTTTCTGGGCACATGTGAACCCAAGGAGAGCTGGAGACTGATGCCTCTTGTGGAGCAAAGGTGGTGTCTATAAGATGGATGATCACTTGGTCCCACTGATTTTCTGGGACATTCCTTCACCACTGATTTGGAAATGAAAATGTAGTCTGCAAAACTACTCTTGAAGGGTAGCTCACTGCTCCTGAGAGAACTCTGACCTTGAGTCAAGACATTTTTGAGGGTGCTGAACAAGAGAAGAAATCTTGTTGACTGACACAATGCATTGCTTTGGGAGGACAAGATATTAAAAATGTAATTTATAGCTGGTTTATGGAATGATCATAACAGAATTGCAAAAGTTCTGGTATAAATAGTGAGAACTTCTGGGAGGAAAGTAGAAAATCCAGGGCTGAAAACTACTTGGATCAAATGAAGCTTAAGAGCAGATGGCCGAGTGTCATAAGATGCAAATGTAGCAGTGTGGTGGCTTCTGCAGGGCTGGGAGACCTTTTGGATTCCCTTTCCTGTGATAATTGGTATGTAAACAGGTGGTGATCTTAAACTGAGGCCAGTGAAGTTCTAATTGAAGGCATGAAAATTTGGCAGTGTCTGGAGGTTTTTCCTAGCCACAGCAGCTCTACTTTAATTCTGTTATATTCTTGTTTACTTTCTCTGAAAGACCATTAGCTACTGTGTTTCTGAAGTATTTTTTTCCTCACTTCATCTCACAGTTCTTCAGGCAATTGAAAGAGTTTCCTTGAAGACTTTTAAAAACATACTGTAAATTCCTTGGAATTAATTTTTCTGTTGATGTATTACTGTACTTTTTTATCCCTTACAAGTATCAAGGATATAAACACAGACAGGATTTAAGCTTCCAAAGAACAAAACACACCCAACTCCCCCGTTACCTAACAGAAGTAGGTAACATTGTGCTTGGTCATGGGCTTTTAATATGAAACAAAGTTTAGAGCTATTGAAGATGAGAACAGGAACCTAGCAGCTGCAGCATCCATGTATTTTTGCATGGAAGTGCAAGTTCTGTAGAAGCACATGTTATACCAGCTCTTAACTCATTAATTTGTTTTGCTTGAGGTTACTATGAAAAACAAGATCCCTGATATCTTTTTAGGAAAGAGTTATTGGCTGTACCTCATAGTTCGGAGATAGGCAGGGAGAGAGAGGAATATTTTCAGAGAGGAGTATTTTTTTTCTGATTCAACAGATATTTTGGCAAAATTCAACAGCAGCCTAGAAAATATGTAATTTTTCTCTCTATTTATATGCAGAATAAACTCAGCGATACCTAAGTAGGCTGCTTTGCAAACTGTCTTTTTATTCAGATGACCTGGATAGGAGTTAGATGAAACTATAAGAATAGTGCTTTTTTTTGTTTTGAAAAATGAGCAAACAGTCTTTTTTGAAATTCTGATTGTTTTTTTTCCCTTTACCTTTCATGTTCCAGTATCTGCAATAAACTTGTTAATTGTAAATGACAGACATAAAAATTGTGAGGCTGGCAGATTATTTTCTCTCTATCTGTTTACAGTTGAAAGAAGATTAGGAAGTCTGTAATAAATTTCTGTTTTGTTCTTTATATTAAGGGAAGTCAAAAAAAGAAAAACATGGGCATTATGTATACAGGAATGACTCCTAGGTGAATACTGTCCTTTTAGATTGCTGTTACAGTGTCTTCACTTAACGCTTTTTTTTTTTTTTGGTACTGTTTAGTTATTGCTGAACTGAAAGTATGAGCTTCTGTGGATGGTGATGACTTTTGAAAGAATTAGTAAAATAAGTGAAAGCCCCAAGGAAAGTCTGTTGTATTTTACCACAGTTTTACATCATTACTTGTATTTAAGATCCTTCACATGTTCCTTGGGACTTGCCTCTTTGAGTTCCTACTTTTGAACTCTATGAGAAATGATACCCAATTTTTGACTGAGTTATTAATAATGTTATATTTTTTTGTTTAAAGATGTCACCTACTCTTCAGGAGGTAGTTCTGTGCCCCCAGAAGCAGATGGAAAATTCGTATTGACTTCAAATATGCTGATCATGTCCCAGCTGTGGCAGAAGACAAACTGCAGACAAGCTGGGTGGGCAGTAGGGAATATTGACTCTCACAGGATGTGATAGCAGTAGGGAAGCCCTGCTGTGTTTTGTCTTAATAAGTACTGGTATTATAAGCCATATATTTAGCTTTTTAAAAATTACATAAAAGGGAAAGTATGCAGCATTGTTGTACTCAAGGAGAATGTGTTCTATTTGTGCTCCAGAACAAGGGTGCTAATTAAAACTTTACAGCTTGGAAAATTCATCAATGCTAGTTCGGTTCCACTAACTCAGTGGTAGCAAAACTTTCATGGTAGTGAGCTTCAGACACTATTGAGCTGGATTGGATATGAACCATTAACCACAGAGGTAAACTCCATGTTCTTTTACTTGGCCCTTCCTTAGCTCCCCCATGCAGTACCTTGCAATCAAATATATATTGCATCATTTTTTTCCTATCCCATACTGAGACCAGTTTTCAATCCTAAAACATTAGGAGATTAAAAAAGTAAAATAAATCACTTACTAGCTGAAATTCAAAAGTATCAGGTTTGAATATGGTGGAAAATGTATTAATAGTATAAATGCTTATGTTCTAATACTGTATGTTCACAGATAGTATTAGCATCAGCAGCCTCAGGGTGCTGGTAGAGGACAATCACTGGCAATATTCTAAACAGCAGAACTGACATCATTTGCTCTTTCCTTTTCCACTGTGAAAATCTTCATTTTGCTAAAGGAAGTTTGAGCAGGCAACATAGTTATTTTATACATATAATTCATGTAACATCTGACATGCAGGTGATGTAGAGGCTTTTTAGTTGTCCTTTCCCACTTCTTTCTGTGTATTTAGGGCATCAAAGAGGAACTACCAACCTGTCAGCCTCACCTCTGTGCCTGGGCAGATCATGGAACAGATCCTCCTGGAAGCTATGCTAAGGCACACGGAGGACAGGGAGGTGATTTGAGACAGCCAGCATGGCTTCACCAAGGGCAAGTCCTGCCTGACCAACCTAGTGGCCTTCTATGATGGAGTGACTACATCAGTAAATAAGGGAAGGGCTATGGATTTCATCTACTTGGACTTCCGTAAGGCCTCTGACACAGTCCCCCACAACATCCTGCTCTCTAAACTGAAGAGGTATGGATTTGATGGGTGGACTGTTTGGTGGATGAGGAATTGGTTGGATAGTTGCATCCAGAGGGTAGTGGTCAATGGCTCAGTGTCCACATGGAGACCAGTGACAAGTGGTGTCCCTCAGGGATCCGTACTGGGACCAGTACTGTTCAATATCTTCATCAATGGCACAGACAGTGGGATCAAGTGCACCCTCAGCAAGTTTGCAGATGTCACCAAGCTAAGTGGTGTGGTTGACACAGGTGAGGGACGGGATGCCATCCAGAGGGACCTGGATGAGGCTCGAGAAGTGGGCCTGTGTGAGTCTCGTGAGGTTCAACAAGGCTAACTGCAAGGTTCAGCACCTGGGTTGGGCAATCCCAACTGTCAATCCAGGCTGAGGGATGAAGGGATTGAGAGCAGCCTGCCAAGCAGGACTTGGGAGTTCTGGTGGATGAAAAGCTGGACATGAGCCAACAATGGACAGTCATAGCCCAGAAAGCCAACCACATCCTGGGCTGCATGAAACAAAGCATGGCCAGCAGGTCGAGGGAGGTGATTCTGCCCCTTTACTCCGCTCTGGCGAGACCCCACCTGGAATACTGCATCCAGCTATGGAGGCCTCAGTACAGGAAAGACATGGACCTGTTGCAGCAGGTCCAGAGGAGGGCCACAAAAATGATCAGACGACTGGAACACCTCTCCTGTAAGGAAAGGCTGAGAGAGTTGGGGTTGTTCAGTGTGGAGAAGAGAAGGCTCTGGAAAGACCTTATTGTGGCCTTTCAATACTTAAAGGGGGCTTATAGGAAAGGTGGAGAGAGGATTTTTAGTAGGGCCTGTAGCGGTAGGACAAGGGGTAATGGTTTTAAACTGAAGGAGGGTAGATTCAGACTAGGCAGAAATTTCTTACAATGAGGGTGGTGAGACACTGGAACAGGTTGCCCAGAGAGGCTGTAGATGCCCCATCCCTGGAAACATTCAAGCTCAGGTTGGATGGGCTTTGAGCAACCTGATCTAGTTCAAGATGTCCCTGCTTAGTGCAGGGGGGCTTGGACTGGATAATCTTTAAGGCCCCTTCCAACCCAAAGCATTGTATGATTTACCTGGACTTATCTTCCTGTCGCTGTGTTTGTTTTCTGAACCGATTCCTTCTGTTGTACAAATTAACTTACAGGTTTAAGGTGCAGTTTGATGCCCTTACAGTATTATGAGTAATGCAGCTTTCTAGGATGAATTTCAGACATTTGTTTGGCTGGTTGACAAACATTTAAAGACTTCTTGTGTGAGTTATGAGTTCTCTTTCTGAACTTAAGCTTTGAAGAAGGGCCTTGAAGAAAGAGTGTAAAAATTCACAAGCCTAAATATGTGCTAGTAAAATGAAACTGCTGGAAATTTTGTTTTCAGAGCAATAAATTAAGACTCCTAATGAACCAGGAAATGTTAAATGCCTTGCTGAATAATGATACTTCTGGATTTTCTTGCTTCTGTTGCAGCTTGATCTGAACTAAATTAGGACTTCGAACATGCAGTGCTTATGTCAAGAAGAGAGAGTGTGGATGGAAATAGGTACAATGGAAAATGATGCATGATTTTCCATTTTTGTATACTTTTTGTTTTGGTTTTTTCCTTACTTTCCAGGTAGGCAACATACATCAATGAACATATCTGTTTAAGCTTGTGCATTTGCTTTTAAATGATTTGCACTGCTACCCAGATATTTTTAATAAAAGTGGGTGTTTCTTATGGAGTGCCCAGCCTAACTAGAGCATAGACATGAATGAGAGAAGAAAGAAAGAAGAATCATCTTTTTTAGATCACAAAGCTAAGGAAGAGGATACTACCTGAAAGTTTTTTAAATCTAGGAGTTGGGCATGAAGTGCCACAGTAATCCTTAGATTGAGTTTAGGATATGGTTTTAATTGAAGGAGGAGAAAGTACTGCCGTTTGAAATAATTTTACTTTTCTGCGTTTGTTTTGGGGGAGAGAAAGGACATTATTCAGGTTTGTAGGTGTGTGAGATTATTTTGCCAAATTACGTAAATTGCATGCAGAGAGAAAATGGGTGGATAGATGCCAAGAGAGTTTTGTTTAAAGGTCAGTGATATTAGTGGCAAGGTGCTTAGTCACTTCAAGGGAGCCTGGATCACCTCCTGCCTGTCCCATTTCTCCAACCAAAGCAGATTAAAGGGATCAGTCTATTGTAAAGGCAACAAAATGGCAACTGAAAACTGAGATCACCAAGATGTCTTCATAGCTGGCAGAAGTTGTGCTTAACAATGCATTTAGTGCAGTGGCTTTGCAGTTCTGTCTCTTGTACCCCACAAGCCACTACTGTTTTGTTCTGTGTACTACAGATGACTGAATTTAGTTTTTTAATACATGGAAGGATTTCTGTATAGTAGTAGCGTCATAATCCTACTCTCACAGGACACTTGCACATGTTTGTGTTAGCATAGTAAGAGTCCTGTTGCTACCTCTGTTGGTTTTATGGTCTTTTCCTGTTCTGTCTTGGATTTTCTGTGGTGAATTTTAATTTATTTAATCTGCAGGGGTAACTGAAGTTGAGTGTATATATATTTGGCTCTTGAGGTAAGTATATCTAAACGTAAATTATCTTCTCCTTTCAATACTCTTACATGCTACCTATCAATTAATTAAGGTCTCTGCATCTGAAAGTGTAACTTGAAAATCTTGCATCCATCTAGGTTTAGCCACATAATTTTGAGTGAGTCAGGCACAAATCCTTATCCTGCAAAAATGTGTACTAGTAATTTCGCCTCTGTGATTTATTGCCATTGACTTCAGTTGGCAGTATTCCTGGAAGTAGCATGGGTGGCATTACGTCTGCATGTGTCTATAGGATCAGGTTCTTTTTATCCAGAAAACAAATTGCAACTGTTTAATAATAGACATCTGGAAAGCAAACCATCTGCACGGAGGTCGTAATGGCCTGATCATTTCAGTGCCAGCTGCTTGTATGACAGGTTCTTCTGGCAGCTTAAGAGAGAGGCTTTCCATTCATTTCACACTGTCACATGTACAGAATGTTCCAAATATGCCCAGGACCCTACAGTGGCTTCCAAAACTGTAGCAGAAATGCTGTATTAGGAACTTAGTTTTTCTAAAGGCAGATCTGCTTACTTGATTTCCAAAGTAGCACAATATAAAATGGGCACAAGGCAGTGTTGGTGCAGACAGAGTGACAATAGGTTCAAACATATGCAGGGAATTTTTAATGGAAAGATGTTCCAAATTTTTTGTCCAAATCTTGAATTCTTCAATCTCTATTAGTTACTATGTTCTGGTTTTAGCACTTTGGCACTCTGCCGTGCATGGTGGCTGTGCGTTTCTGAGTAGAAAGGAAAACTGTTGTCTTGTTAAATGTTCAGCAAATAATATGTTAAAAACAATTGTGAAGCAAAAAAAAGCATTCCTGAAGTGGGAAAACTACTTCAAATATATTGGTTATAGTTAAAATACAATAAAGTAATAAAATAAGATATTTCTGCTGTTTTGGAAGCAGCAGCAGGAGATGGCTGAAAATTACAGGCTGTGTGGCTAACTACAGGGTACTGAGGTAAGGCAGTAAAGATAAGTAATGACTGAAGATTTGTCTGCATCTTTTGTTTCTTTCTTCCCTCCCTCCCTCCTTCCCTCTCACCACTGCTTAAAAAGGTAAAATACATCTGGCTTGTTGAATAAAATGTAACAAGTCTTAAATATGTATTGGTCAGTGACTACAATTTCTTAATTTCCCTATTTTAAAATTGCCACTCATACACAGAAGGCTAATTTCTTTAGGTATCAATGAATAAGAGATTCTTAATTTACTGCTCTCCTTCTTTTCTTTCTCATTATTAAAAGATAAAGTTTTCAGGATATGAACTTTATTTTTTAAATTTACATTTGATGATGCTTTGCATTAGTTGCTAAATATTTAGAGATTAGATTTAACATGTTAGTTTAGTCCTCAGTGCAAATTGAAAGAAGCTTGTATCTCAAAGTGATATAGATTAATTGCTGCTGGCATTTTTTGCTGTGCTGCATCCACTAATTCTTTTAAAAAATACTGCTGCTGAGTATATTGGGCTTTTCAATCCAGTGAATATTGTGCTTTTCAATCAGCCTTTTTTGTTATAATTTAAATACAAATGTTCAAAAGTCATGTATAACTGCAGCTTTTCATTGGTACTTTTATGGTAGCTTATTCTTTTTAAGTCTTATTTATGTAAAACTACAGTTGAAATGTATGATGGTCTCAAAAAACATGTGTGCATAGAATTAGCAAAAATAAGATAAAAGTAAATATATATTGTAGAAAAGAGAAGGAGTTGCAAAGTGAGAATACAAGCGTGGCCTTCTCTTTCTGCAAATCTGGTAACTTCACACCAGGCCCTTCCCCTCCAAGATGTTTTTGTATAAAGGAGATGCACTGACTCATTAAATGTCAAGCTGAGTAGACACCAGCAGTGTGACATCAATTTATGACTAGCAGTATGAGGTGTTACAAAATGCTATTCTTGATTTTCTTACTCTAAGTCCTTTAAAAGTACAAGGAAGTAGCTTGTACATGCTATTGTATCCTATCTTGCTTGATAGGCTAGTGCTTTATTGCTGCAGTGTCTCTAAGCTGCAGTGATTTACCACAGTAGTCTTGAGATTAATTTGTGCTGATTTGAAGTTAATGAAACTGTGCCTGTTTATAGTAGAAAAGAAACTTAATACTTCTAGAGATACTAGTATATAATTGAGAAATAAATTTCTCAGATTCAAAACACTTCTAGTTAATATATATCTAAATAAATATTCATTTTTTTGAAGTATCTGATTTCTATAAAGGTTGCTGTAGTACAATTAAAGTAGATCTGCTATTCTGTGCATCAAATCACACTCCCATAGTGGTTATTTCAGAATATTTGCTTGAGCTCTGGCTGCCTTACAAACTACATCCAAGACAGTCAGGATACCAAGAGGGCAGTTGTCCGAAATCGTCACCATTGTGAATCCATGTCACAGAAATTCTTTACACCACCTGGGTGCCAGTTTTAGTCATGTATGAGGCTTTAAATGGTGCAGTTAATGCTTACAGGAGGTATCACTAGTGAGATTACAGGCAGAGGTGGGTGTTTGGATGGGGTGGCTTGCGTATCAGAAAAATATTAGAGCTCATGATTCTAAATACCAACTTGCTGTCTGTCGCATGTTGTGGTTTGTTCTTTTATAAACCGAGTTATGCTTTTGAAACTTGGATGTGTTGGTTACAACAGTAATTAGAAGAGGTAACTTGTTCTAATCTCTTGTTGTTATTGCAACATGACACTTAATCTTCTTGAGGCTGACCGAAAAAATAGGAATACTCTTAAAATTGGCACTAATTGTTCTGTGCCACAGTATTCTTTTTAAGCTGCTTGCAATCAGTGACTCTTGATCTGCTTGTGATTACATGTTTTGTTAAGCTGCATGACTGCAAATAAAGGCAGAGCTCTGTTTTGAGGTTGATAGACCAGCACCCTGACAGGTGCACAGTAAAAACCAGCTATGCCTTCAAAGGTCAGGTTACATATTAACTCAGGATTGTGTTGCCTGTAGGTAACTTCCAGACTTCAGTAAGTGTCTTTGGAAGATGTCTTTTGCTGCGCGAGTGTACCAGCTTCAGTTAACTGTAACTGAGGGATGTTTACATTGCACTTAGCTGTGAGGGGTAAACATTCTTTGTTGTGTTTGGTGTTTTAGTGGGTGTGTAATGGTATATTTTAAAGGTGTCCTGAGCTTGGAAGAACCTAGGCCTCCACGTAGTAACACACCTGTGCTTAAATTACACAGAATTCAGGCTTGTACTCCTCATTGATGTTGCAGCCAGCTCATATGCATAAAGCTGACAACAGTTTTATGCTCTTGTCATCAAAACAGTATCTTAGGACTTTTTGTCTACAGTGATAGTAATGTTAAAGCTCTGAACACGTGAAGTGTTAAGGTAATGTAATTGCTAACTGGGCAAGAGTCCAAGGCTTAAATCTCAGAAGATCTTTTTCCTTAATGGCTTTATGTGAAAGAGCAAATTTTTAGACATTTTGAGTGTGATTGTTCTTGGTATAGAAAAACAAGGTAGAACACTTTACCTGCTCTTCCAATAAAAAGAGAGAAATAGTGCAATACTTGTATTTTAAACTGCCTGCTGACTAGCCACATTGTGCCACACTACCATGTTACTGCACTGCAGCCGCTGCGTACAGTCATCTAAAAACATTAGGGAAAATTACGGAGAGAAGAATTAGTTTCAAGTGAGTATGTAAGATTATCATATGACTCTTTGTTACAGTTTCTTCCTAATTTAATGTCCTCTTATTCGTGAGCCTTTACTGCATTTACTCAGTATTTTTCATAAATTTAAGAAATCAGTTGTATGGAACATTCTTTCAGCTGTTGCAATTTGGTTTGAACAAGCATATGTCTGAGTCTTGAAGGGTTTTTGCTAATAAAATAATAGTAGTCTAAGAAAAAGAATTCCATAGTGTGGGGTTTTTTTCCTGATGTGAATCCAATAACTTTTTAAACTTTTAAGCTTTTAAGTATAGTATTTCAAAGCTTAGGCACTAAATACCATAAATTACACATAGAAAAGGAGTTTCTTTCCATGTGGAGGAGAGAAGGAGCTTTGCACACTTTTGTGAGAAAAGATGATGTAATAAAGCTGTATATCTCTGATTTACCATATCATTGTTGAGCGTGCTTGGAAATCCAGGTGCCTCGTATTTGTTTTCTGCCGTAAAGTCTAGGCTGATAAGAAGAGAGATGCCTGGGAAGGGGAGGATGGAATGGAGAAAATTATTATAATTGAAAGCTGACCTATTAGAAAGTTCTTACACCTTTTGCCCTGCCAGACTGTTTTCTCTTTCTGTAAACAAAGTGGGAAGAGTCTGAGTGAAAACGTGATTCTGGCATTTGGGCTGTTGCAGCTAGCCAATCTCCAAGGCAGTGTTCACACAGCCTCCTTGGCTGGGCTTCCCCTTTGCGTCCAGGATGGGCCTGACCCAGTGGAGGGCAGCATCCCACCTGGTGCTAAGCCACACAGTGGTGCATGATAGCATCGAATGACTTAAAACGAAAAAGGCACAAAGCCTAAAAATGACTGTGTATATAAGAAGAATAAAGTGAGAGGGAAAAGCAAAGAGAAGTCAACTCTCTTAAGGGTAGGTGCGAGTAATGGGCTCTGTTCAGGGGATTCCTTCTAGTTCCTTGGAGCACAGTTTAGGATTTGAGAGAGCTTTGCTTATGTTGTCTTTAAACCATATTGGTTTCGTGTGTCCTTATAAAGAAAAGACATGCTGTTCTGAAATATTTAATTTCTCCCTGAAGCTTAACTTAAGGTACTGTGCTATCCTGTAGATGTTCCAGTAGCTGGGAAGTGAGGGGGTTTCTCCAACAGTTTTGTTTCTCCTGTGCACAATAAAATTATAAACCCTTTTACAAACTGTTTTTTTATATAGTGAAGTGTGTCCTAAGTATATCCTGAAATGTATCCTAATGAGAGAGTGAACACAGGGCCCATGGGGTAAGTAGACCTAATTTTTTCAGTGGTGCATAGACCTTGGGGACATGTTCCATGCAAAATGGATATGAAATTATTTTAAAAGTCACACTGAGGAAATGGAGGTTATCACAGAGAATCTCTGGCATCTGCAAGTAGAAAAGCAGTCCTATCAGCAATGTCCTTGGCCACTTCAGTGCAATATCAACCTACTAATCCTATTAAAGTCTTCTGTCATTGTTGACTGTTTGCAGCCATGCAGTGAGCTGTCATATTCAGTGCAATGCAAAAGCAATAAATTGAAATGGTATTGATCTGTGTACTGAATTTGAAGTGTGTTATTTTCTCTTTCCATTTGTTGTGGTTGGGCCGCATTGGCCCAATCAGGCGGAATGACAGATGCTCGCTCTCTCCTGCTCAGCTTCGAAGGGAGGCAGGAGAGAGAAGAAGAGAGACTTAAGAGTTTAGAAGGAACTAAACTACTTTAATGAAATATTAATAATAAAATAATAAAAAGAAAATAATCACGCTCCCAGGATGACAATCACATCACCAACAGGTGCTGGGGAAGTCCCAAACTGAACTCAGTGATGGACGGGAACTGGATTCTGGATCTGGATTCAGGATTGGGACCAAAGGCAGATGAACAGATAGTCCTCTTCGGATGCTAGCCATTAAAGAAAGCAAGCTGACCCTTTGCTCCCTCGGCTTTTATACTGAGCATGAGGCCGATGGGATGGAATACCCTGCTGGTCAGGTTTGGGTCACCTGTCCTGTCCGCTCCTCCCTGCAGGTGTGACCCCTCTACACTTTTCCGCTTCTGACCCTCCAACGGGGCAAGTAACAAAGTTGGCTGGCCTTGGTTGTTGTAGCAATAAGGATAAGCAGGAGCCTCTCTGCATCCCATTCCTTGGCATCAACTATAAACATGGGTCTTATCACTCTGAGAGTGAACAGTTTTCTGTACAACATGCTGTTAATTTCAGCAGTTAGAAGAGGCCTAGCTAAAAAGTACAGTTACTGAACAAAATTGGTCCTGTTTTACCTCAAACCAGGACACCATTTTAACTGGGGGGGGAAGTATTTCCTTTGCTTTTCAGATACTTCTGCAGGGTATGATGTTGGCCGCCATCTTTATTGCCTTGAGTCTTGATATCAAGATACAGAGTCTGGTGCTCTTGTGTTTTTTGTTGCTGTTCTGAAATAACTCAAAGTTATGCTGCCTGTCTGTCAAGATGAAGAAAGATCTGTACAGATCTGTACATGGCAAATACATTTTTACTGATGCTGTTGTACTATATAGTTTACAGGCTGGCAGGAGGAAAGAACCCAGCATCTGGGTGTTTGCCCACTGTTCCCTACAGGTCAGAAAATAGTGGGGAATATCCACAGGAAGTCCAGTGAACATGTAGAATATTCTAAGTTAGCAGGCAGTTGATTGCATTGTACTTAGGACTTAACCATGATATATTAATTGTAATTGGGAACTGATACATGGCAGAAGACTTGATGAGTGAGGGTAGGTTGTATGATTCCAAATATGTTTTCCTAATGCCTAATAGGTTATGCAGTATGGACAGCCACTGCATATGGTGTGTTTCCAATATTAGATTCTGAGGAAACTAACACTTTGGGGCGGGGGGGGGGGGGGGAA
>VFFE01009228.1:4774762-4786460 GCA_008921705.1 Burhinus oedicnemus
GCGTAATAAGTTTATTTCTTAGCCATACATTTTTAAATAACTTACAGTAAGTGGATTGGTTTTTTGGGTGAGAAGGGAACTCTGACTGTGTGCAGGATTCACGCTGCATAACTTCAGGCAAATGGCTTTGGGGATTTCTGCAGGAGGGTCTTTTGCCATTATTTGAGAAAGTTTAGGGTCCTGAACATACAAACTCAGAATCAGTAAAGCAAGTGAACTTAAAATAAACTGAAGTATATATAGTCTAAATACCTTTCCCTTACAATGAAGCTGTGATTTGTTAGTTGTGATTTGAAGTTGGATTTGATTCAGAGACTTCCTTGTGGTTGAAGTACAGGATTAGCAGACACTGGTCTATAGCAGGATTTCTGTGGGAGGCCAGGAAGGTTTCAGGCTGTTTTCATGGCACAACATCACCTAGTGTAATGAATGCAGAGGAGCACCATGAGACTTAGTTCACACGTTATTATAAAGCCTGTTGAGAGGCCTTCTCAGCTAGCGTCTCTAAATAAAACAAATTATTCCATGAAGAGCAGAACTAATGAAGCCTGGTTTTCCTTCAGCTGATTTACTTTGTTCACATCTATCCTAGTGCCTTCCTCATCCTTTCCCACCGTCACTTCTGAGCTTCCTCCTTCTCTCTCTCCAACTCTTTCTGTGATTGCTTAAAGTTACTCCATGGCTATGCATGATTATGAGTCCTCCATCTCCTGCTCATGTACCACCAGTAGTGGTTGACTCTGGACTTGACTCGTGCATGAATTGAGAAGAAAATGTAGCTACTAAGCATATCTCATCATTTCCTTCAGCAAGAATGGCACACTAGGCCTCTTGTGTGTATTCAAGCACCCTTTTTATGCAACTTGCAGGAACACCATGGTTTTGGCGTGTTGGCCAAATTTGATTTTAATCAGCTGAAGAGTTCAAAAATTAGGAGAGATGGAATTGCCGATCAGCACAGCTGCCTGAACCATCTTTTCCCAGAAATGGGACTGGAGTAGGGGCTGTCTAGAAAAGCCAAGTGTGAATCTATTTAAGTTAATGCTGCTGTATTCTTTGAGAAATGCCACATCATATTATCTGAGCTTCATAGTTTTTAACAGCTTTTCGTTGATTATTGGTTAAACAGAGTATCCATTGATCAGTAAATTTAAGTGAAATAAGACAATTTCTATCCTCTTCTCTCTGCCCCTCGGGATATGGCTTACCTTTCACTCTCTCGTATTCTTGTTTGTGAATGGATTTTTGCAAACTTCAGTCATTTAGATTTGTCATGTTTAAATTTTGATGGAGTCACTTCAGGCTATGTCCACTAAGTCTGTTTTGCTTAGACAAAAAACTTTGTACAAATTTTCTCTTTACTGTTAGTATCTATCAGATGAAACATTATCCATATGCTTGGTTTTCTTCTGAGCAGCTATTCCTGATTTTTGTAAAGCTTTTTGTAGTGTTCTGCATGGAAAGTGCTGTATGCAGTAGACCATGATGTAGTTAGAAGATGTGTCTGCTTGATCTTTATACTTGAGAACCTTGATTTTTCTTTGACAGGAATTTTTCAGAAACATTTGTACCCTTGAACACTAGGTGGTCAACGCCACAAAAGCAGTGATGGGTTTATTATCTGTTGTTTGAATATTAGTTACTATGAGGCCCTTTTTTGTTTTAAAAAAAAAGTACCACGGGTTTGGATTTTCTTGTTTCTGAATGCAATGCAGTTTTTTCTTTTCTGTTTCATTTTCTCAAATTCTTTCTTAAACCCTGCTAAGGCAACCTATATGATTCCACAGATTTTGAAATGACATGTGTTCACAACATATTTCTCATAAATCCATTTCAGTTGTAAGGTTGTATCCATATGCATGACAGCACAGTAGGAAGAAGAGAGAGAGTCCTTGTAGTAAACTCTCATAAAATCTGTTTCACATGTTGAGTAAACATAAAGGCTTACGGAAAGGAACTCATTTCTCTCACCAACAGAGAAGGTGCTGTATGTGACCTGTTCCCATAGGCTTAGTAGAGAATAATTTTTTTAAATTTTTTTTTAATGCTGACTTTTGAAGCAAGGGTAAAGGAAATATCCTTGGGACCCTCCTGTAGTAGCCTGTTTATATTGTAAATAAAGTAAAATAAAATATGGCACCAGCAACCCTAAGTCTCTCCTCATAGGAGAGGTGCACCAGCCCTCCAATCATTTTCATGGCCCTCCTCTGAACCTGTTCGAGCAGGTCTGTGTTCTTATGCTGGGGACCCCAGAGCTGGAGGCAGTACTCCAGGTGGGGTGTTGCCAGAGCAGAGTAGAAGGGCAGAATCACCTCCCTTGACCTGCTGGCCATGCTTCTTTTGATGCAGCCCAGGATGCAGTTGGCCTTCTGGGCTGCGAGAGCACATTGTGGGCTAACGCGCAATTTTTCATCCTTTGATGCTCCCAAGTCCTTCTCAGCAGGGTGGCTCTCAATCCACTTATCACCCAGCCTATATCCATGTTTGGAATTGCCCCAACCCAGGTGCAGATCAGTATGAATGAACTGAGACACAGGTAAAAAGGCAATTTCATGCGTGTGCTGAGAGACACTGTGAGCTAGAAATGGGTTGATTCACTCCTGTATTGCTGTACATTGACAGTATTTTGCTTTTACAACTAGCGTGAGTGTTTTGTTAGTACTGATTATTCTAAACAGCTGAGGCAGTATATATATGTTTTAATAAGTTCATGTGGAAGATGCCATTGGTGGTTACGGTTGGAAGAAAAGCTTGCATTTTAGGAAATGTAAAAAGATGTGCTTCAGCTGGGACTTGTGAAACACCAGAAGTCCATGTGCTGACCACTTTGCAAATCTATGAAATGCTTTGGCAAACTGTAGTAAGCCCAGATAGGTAGCAAAGACGGTGTACAAAAAGAGTACATCAGAGGAGCTGGCTCTGTTCAGCCCAGGGAACAGAAGGCTGAGTGTGCCCTCCATTAAAGAGACAATGGTGGCAGATCGCAGCAGTCCCAGTTGTCTGCCTTCAGTCTGTTCACGAGTCTAAATTATGGAAGAGGCTATGAATACAAATGAGCGTGCAGATGTAAAAGTGGGCCAGCCAAGGTGGGACATGTCCCTTTTCTTGACATTTTTTGCCTGATTAAACATTGCTTGACACATGGAACATCATATAGTGGTCTTCCTGTTCTGTTCACTCCTTGTCACAGCAGATTCTGTGAAGTGTAAGGCTTAAAAAAAAATGCGCTGGGTGCCTGTACGGTGTCTGTCTGTGTATGCCTTCTCACTCTGGTCCTTCAAATGTTGCTAGCAGAATAACATAGTGCAGCAGTGTAGCTTTCTACTGGACTTTTAATAATAATCTATTTATTACATCTCTCACTTTGCAAGATATGTATTTTCTCCCCCTTTGTTCCGGCTTTCCTTCAGTTTTTTCTCTTGCACACTTTTTAGTATATTGCAGTGTATCACTTTTCTGTGTTACTGCCAATTTGTGAACTTTTGCTTTTAGTTCTCTTTTTGATTGTGTTTTGCCTTAAACCTTTCCTTTTTCTAGCTCTGGTGGGTTTTTTGTTTTATTGTTTATCTCCAGAAGGATAAAATGTTCATGGGAGAAGCATCATAAACACTTGTTGTCATCAAAGTGGACTAAAATGTATGAAAGAATGGTCCAGGGATTTTAAGTCCTGGAGCTTTACTGCTTGATACATAACACAAACCCTCATAATTTAAAAGCTTTACCTATTGTAGCCCAAGTCCATAGCTGCCATTTGCTTGAAGTTCCCTTTCAGACCTCTTTCAGGTTTCTGGAAGTGATAATGTGCATCTTGCTTGGTGTGCTCACACAGTTGCCTCCTGACAGCTGCGAGGCTGATAGTGAGACAGTGTGTACTGATCTACTGCACCACTTAAGCCTCTGATACTGGATCCCTGGCCCCAAGGAGCACAGCACACAGGCTTGTCCTCTGCTGCTCCTGTTCCGAGCTCTGAAGTACTTACGTGTTCTTCATTGTCTGAAAAATTGCACTATTTTCTCTTACATGGTAGGTTTATTAATAGTTCTCAGACATGGTGTGGTGTGTAGTGTGTGTTTACTGGAAAAAGCTAGTTTACTTCTCCTTGTTTAGTGAATGTAATTGATCTCTGACTCTTTACCCTGACATTTCATTTGCCAGAGCAGCATCTCTAGAGATTATCAGGACATCAGCACATAGGATTACGGAAGCAAAAGAAATAGAAAAAGTGTTAATGTAAGACCTTGTTAGGAACCAGGTAAAAATTAAATTAGTCAGCTCTCTTTCTTCTCAGGACAGGGCAACATCAAGAAACTATGGGTGATAAGTGGGATGGAAACTGTAGGTCACTGGAAAATTTGGCTTAAGAAACAACATGTTAGAGAAAGTGTATTTTCGCCAAGTTGTGTTCTTCAGATACATGCTTATATATATTGTTGATCAAAAGAGACATCTAATTCTTTATCTGGTTTTATTTTTAACTGCTAAAAGTTTTCTAAAGTATTTTTTTTCCTTCAGCTGATGGAGTCTGTGTGTTTAAATGCTTGGTTAACAGAGACACTGAATACTGTCATGTGGGAAAACAGTCTGTGTTAATTACACTGGGATACAACAGTGCCTTGCTCCAGTTCAAGTCACAAGCTGGTAAGTACATCTTGCATTTGTGAGTGTCTTCTCCTTCCTGCCATGCTACTGTATTTGTAAAGTTTGCTTTAAAATATGTTGTCTTCTACCTCTGTTTCATGTTGGCTATTTAAATACTGCATTTTGTTATGATGATTTCTGCAACTTCATTTGCCTGCAACCTACTCCAGCTGCCTTTTGTGGAGTATGGACCATTTGCATAGTGGACATAACATTTCTGCAAAACAACTGCAGATTAATTTTCTGAAGAAAGCAAATGCAGATAACACATCATATGACCTAACTTCATAAACTCTCAGAACTGGTAAATGTAAGGCTTGTTGTGGGCAATCTGCTACTTGCTGCTCCCCATTCGGAAATTGTCTTGCAGATCTGTTTGTCTGTATAGTGAATTGAGGTAGTCTAACATACTCCTGCAGTTCTTAGGATAGGTATTTTGTGTGTAGTGATGCTGAAAAAGAAACTCACTCTGTTATAGAAACATGACTATTTTAGTAGAATGTTGAGATCTGTATTTTTATACTTCCACCTGACGTGTTTTTTGTGAATCCAACAGTTGAGACTTTTTAACGTGCTATCCTCATGTCCTCATACTGGCTTTTGGGAAAGCATTCTTAGTTTTTATACAAGGATATTCAGAAATTCTGAGTAGTGTGCAGCATGGCCACAACTCATTTTGAAATGGTGTAACTATAGGTAACATACAGCTTCCTCTTTAGCAATAACCAGGAGTTCTTATATAGCAGCTTACATCAGTAGGCCTGGTGATTTCCAGGAGGCCATTACAGTTATTTTAATTTTATGTTGTGTGGAAACTGAGCCACAGAGGAATTACATTGGTTTTTTTGACAGCTTGTTTAAATACAAATGTATTAAAGCATCAAGGGCTGAGAATTTGGATGTAGATGGGTTGGTTTGTGCAATGAGTTGCTAGTCCTGTCTCATGCAGACACAATACATGAACTCTTGAGTCCCACTCTGCTAGAAAATACAGTTTTTAGACTACCCTGATACTTTCAGTTGGGTGCCAGATCTTGATGGCCTTTGAAGTCTTACCTGGTTACAGCCTTTCATCTGTATCCATCAAGAAAAGCTATTCACATTTTCAACCTCTTGCCTTACTAAAACAGTATGAATGTAAGCTAAGAATGACTCCAAGTGTCTGTTGGTTTTTTATCTATGTATCTGAGTGTTACAATTCAGTATCATGTTTCTGTTAAGTGATTTCTCTTGAGACTGCAATACTATATTGTCTCTTACAGAGACCAACATCATAACTGAAGCGATAATTAAGATTGGGTTGTTTCGTGATTTATTAGCTCACTGCTGAGATAATTAATAAATAATAATTAATGAGTCAGGCAAGTTTTTCAGTACTCTTTGATCTGCAATTTCTACCATGTCTTGCCTACCTAGGAAGGTTCTGATTCCAAAAGGCACTGATAGTTTGGGACCCCAAGGCAAAATAATTTTCTCTTAGTGCTCTTCCCTGCCTTCACAAGCAAGTATTTGAAAAAAATCCAGCTAATTTCTGTACAGTTTGGTATTTTTCCTGGGAGGAGTGCCTAGAAGATGAAGTGGGAACTTCAGTCCTCTCTTTAGCTATATTCCTTGGTGATTTGTGTTTAGTTTATTTATATAGCTAAATATTGTGAAATAGATAAGAATAGTATAGATAAGTCTCTTTATTACTTCTGATTGCTTGTTAACATGACAAAAATGAGTGTTTTCTATGTTTTTCCACCTTTAAAACTCAGGGGAAAATAAATTGAAATGGCCTGTTAGTTCATGCAACAACTCACTGATAAAATAACAGGAATCTAATGGATTGGTCAAAGTAAAGTCTGTTCAGATTAAATGACAAACCTGTTGATATCAAATGGAATGTGTTGGGTGCTGTGTTAAGTTGAAAGTTACTTGTAGGATATTACTTCCCTATGCCATATGAGTAGCTTGCTGGTACCTTCTTCTACATGCTGAGTATATCAAATAGCACCTAGTCTTGAGAAAGTTATATGTTTTTACAAAGAAGTCAAGGTTATAGAGCAGAAGCTAACCGTTTGTTGTTTGCTGTGTACAAGCGTAGGTGTTATTCTCAGTGTTTGTGTATTTGCAAATGTGTATGTGTGTATGATAAATAAAAATAATGCCGTTACTGAAAAAATGGACTGAAAACTCCTTTTTTATACATTAAAAGTGTTAGTTATGAAAATGCACTGTAAAAGTCTTAGGGTTTTTAAGTCCTCTGCCTTTTAGGAAGGTAGAGGAAGATGCGGTGTGAGAAGCAGGGGGAGAGGGAAATTCATGCCCTGCTTGTGCCCGCGTATAGAATTGCTGTTCTGGTTCCAGCATAGACAGTCATAAATCATAGACTGTATCTTTCATTTCCTGCTGAACATATGTTAAACATCTGAGTAGGATCAAGCAGGCAATAAAAATGAAAGTTAGTAGCCTGCAGGCTTTTCTTTCAAAAACAAAGATCATTTATCTGTAACAGACCAGCCAACCAGTCTGTAACTCATCTGTGGCAGACTTGGTATGTAGCTCTACACCTGGGTGGAAATGGCCTGCTTAATTTAGCACAGAATTAGTTCATGAGCATAGGATGAATTGTTCATTCAGCGTTGTGGTAGAATGCAGGTTTCTTTCTTCTCTTTCAAACCTCATAACCCTGGTCTCCAGCCACTTTCACAGTCCATCCAGGCATTGAACGTGCCAATAGTTGGTGTCTGTAGATGTTGTTTTACTAGCACAACTTACCTTGAAAGTTGTCTGCCAGCCCTAATAGCTGTGCCACTTAATAGAAGCAGGTGGGGAAAAAAAAGTGTTATTTACAGCTTTTAGTTATTTGTAGCATATAGTATTTGTGGATCTCCACATACAGAACTGAGCTAGATTGTGTGTGTCTGGAGAGAGAGATCTGAAATGTATTAGAGACGTGTAAATGTACATGCTGTTACTGCAGTGTAATTCAAGCAAAGCAACATGGTATGTCTTATGGTGATTTTTTTCCCCAAAAATTATTGTATTATGTAATAGCATCTGGATCTAATGAACCATGACTCCATTAGCAAGTCACACAGTCTATAAAGAACAAGTTTGTAGAACAGAACAATTAGTGCCGGGGCCCTGGTATGCAAACTATACTCATTTGGGAAGGAGGCAAGAATAGAGGGTGTGTTTACTTTGAACTAGATCTAGTCTGGTTACATATACTAAGTGACCATTAACTGTTGAAGTTTATTCCTGGAGTGCATATTTTGGTTTAATTTTATCCAGAAGGATTCCAATTAGTGTGTACTGAGACTACTCAGTCATGCAAACCGAAGCACTGTAAGTGGGGACAACTAGTCGATATGCCTCAAGACCCACAGGTTGCAAGGAAGCTGTTCAGCAGTTTAAATCTAAGAATTTGTGTCAAATAATAAATTCTGTGAAGTAAAGGACCAAATGACTCTGTGTTTGCTTGCTAGTTTCTGTTTAAAGTAGTGATTCTGTTTTTCAGAAAAGCAAAAAAGAAGAGTTTGGTTACTTGAATCTTGTTTTATTTGAGTCAATTTAGAAAGCAGTTAAATTCACAAATGTCTTTAATCTTGCAGCTTGAGAGTCTTGTGGAGTTTTACTGCGTAAACAATGAGGTGCAAATTGTTGAGAGGAGAACTTACTAATTGCATTGACTATAATTGCATCTCTGCAATTCATAATGATCATGAAGTCCAGCATTTGCTAGTCTCAAAGAGCAGTATGAGGTTCTACTACTGAAATGACTTTAAAATACAAGTTTTGACTTTTAAGGCATAATACATGCACAATTGTAATCCCTAACTTCTCACCTCTGGGGCAGAAACTTTGGTTCTGTGTCATGCTCCAGTTTACTCCACTGTCACAAAGTGGCTCAAAGCTTTGTAGGAGCTTTCCCTGAGTTAATTCATTTGTGTGGCTGTCCCAAACACTGGGTAGCCTTTGGGAGTATACAGCAATCAGTTTGGCCTGTTTGGCTTCAACAGAATTAAGTGTGTATAATAAGATAATAATTTTCCAGGTTGTATTTGGAGCTGGGGACTCTGACGTGCAAGAACAAATACTCGTGATTTTGGAGACTGCTGGTGTGTTTGCAAATCTTAACAGAGAAGGCTGCCACCAGCCACGCCTTCTGCTGTGTCTGTATCCTTTAGTCTCACTGTTCAAATCTCTGGGTTTACCATTGTCTCACTCTGTGGTTTTCTATGCCATTGTTTTTCTTGATCTAGTTAGAGGCAGCCATTCACAAGTTTTGGGGTGTTCTAAGCTGACACACCGAGTGTGTTCAGGGGGGTAGGATCTAAAGGGAAGCTCAAGACTTGTGGCACTATTTTCAGTACCTTTTGTTTCTCCAGGCTTTCCTCAAACATTTCTGTGGGAATGATTTTAGCATTAGCATTTTAAAGTATTGATTGAGTCTGATTCCTGGGAGGACAAAATAAAGAGGACTGGAAAAAGGTCAATCGCTTCTCAATGGTTTTTGAGTAGCTCATAATATTCTGGTGTTTTCATTGGAATTATTCTGGGCTTGCTAGTTAATATTAGTGTTTGGCTTTCCAGATATGATCTGATTTTTATTTTTTTCTTTTCTTCTATAGGTAAGTAATTTAGCATAATTTTCCCACAGTTTTAGAAAAAAAAATACTATATGGAGGATTTTACATTTCTAGATTTTTTACTCCTACCTGCTAGATCTGAGTACTGCTGGATCTGCCTGCCTGTAAATTACAATAGTGCAGTGTCAATTCTGCATTGCAGGTGGCAACATGCTTGTATTGGGAATTCGTTCAATCATTCAGAGTGTTTAAAAATCCCTTTAGTTCTAATGTCTTGTGTTCTGGTAAGAGTGGAAGAGATTGGGCATGGGTGGGTGGATAGTTGTTTAAAACAGGCAGTACTTCATTCCAGTGAGGCAAGGTACGTTTTAGAAAATGTTGGCAGTATTTTGAAAATTAATAGCCACTAATTCAGTGCCACCAGATAGTGGTTTCATGTGAGGCATGTCTGTGGCCACCAGTTCAGAAGAGGCTCTGGCTAATCACTGCTAGACTTTTTATGTACCAAGACTTTAAGCATTCTGGCTATTTAAAGCCTGAAGACACTAGTGAACCACCTGCATCAACCATAACCATCTCAATACTTCCATTTCATCCAATTACACTGTACTGAGCCAAATAATCTTCCTTCATTAAAGTGTAATTTGTATTCTGAGGAAACTTGTTTACATAAAAGTCATCCATTCTTTTGAGAAAGAATAAAAGAAAGGATCTAATACTTCTTAGTTTAATAGTTCCCAAAGTATAGTTTAACTTCAAAAGTTTTGCAATATCACAATAATTTGTACAACCTTTATGTAGATTTGACTACAACTTAAAACCTCATTTCTCTCTCTCATCTAATACAAGTGTAATGACTGTTCTAAAGAAAGTGAAACATTTATGTTTAGATACTTTGTAATGCCACTGTACAAATCATGGCTGTTCTTTTGGTAATGTTTTTAGTGTGAGATTGACACAGTGGGGGAAGCTTTCACATCTGCTAGTTCACATTGCTTTGGAGTGTGGTTACAGCTTGAAATTAAAGGTAGTCTTTAATATTCTTTATGATAACCAACTGTTTTATCAATTTGGTTTCATTTTTGTTTTATATCAATGTGAATCGCTTAGTAACGGGTGCAATTTTCTATTATCTGTTTCTATCAATTTTAGTTAGGATGTTTAGCTTGGACGTGATACAATATTTTGCTTTCTGCTTACCAAAGAAAGCATATATTACTGGTGCTAAAAATAGAAAAGGGTTTTGCTTTGGGAAAAGCATGACTTAGGAAACTTAAGGATGAGATTTGGAACATGTGACCTCCAGTTCCTGATGTGGAATGACACAAAGCCATCAGTCATGTTTCCTGTAAAAACACACAACTGATTGAGTCCCCTGTGTGCTGATGAAGTGCTTACTGACTGAATTTCTAAGCATCTAGTTCTATGTTGACACTTGAAATGATTCACCCACTAGTGTGTTTGGGACAAAATCATTCCTATTGCACAAATCCAGACTCATAAAAAAAGTTTGAAAGAAAGCTGCAGAAATTCACTTACGAAGTAGTATTGTGGTAAGTGACCTAGTCTTGTGATTTAATATTCAGTAATGTTCCCAACAAAATGGTCTAGTGCTGATTGAAATATTAGTAAATGAGTTTTTAAAATTAAAAGAATCCCATTAGTCTAATCTGCTGTGTTTATGACAATGAAAAGCTGTATAATTGGTTCAAAGGTATAACATAAAGAGAAGAATATTTCAGATGAATACTGTCAAACTGGTGTAAACCCAAGGATTTCTGGCAGCTTTTTCTTTTAAGTCTGTGTGGTGAATGCTGGTGGAATTTTACTAGGGTACTTGTAATAGGTGTCACTGTGAATTTCTGAAGTCTAATACGTACAACTGAATAGAAGCAAAAAGATTTTCTTCCTTATTTGGAAATAATACTCCAACCTCAGACATCTTGGATAGTAATCTGACCTTGATAAGCTTACTATATTTTTACTGCATGTTTCACTTTTTTGCAAAGCAGGCATTTAATTATTTGGGTATTTCATGATTCTGTTTTTCCAAGTGGAAGCCTGTGTCCCGCTTGTTAATAGTAGACAGCCTGACCTGTCAGATCATTTGATACAGTCTTGAGGTAAGTTCTGTACTTACTTCCATTCATTGTTTCAAACATTGTCAAAATTATGATTGTACATCTTTCATCAGTTACAGGCCAAACTTACTGCTTAATGTAGGTACTGCATTTTAATAGTAGCCTGCAGCAGATAATGCCAAATAATGTGGGAGTAGTGCTTCTCAATGGCTGTTATGCTAATCTCCTCAGATCAGAAAATCTAATAGCTGTTGGTAAAATATTTATTTAATGATGTATTGCAAGTAGCATTATTTTGGATTTCTGCTGCATGAAGTTTATGGGATGTAGTCCCCACTGTGTTTTCTTTCCCTTATTCTGTGTATGTTGGTTTGCTTTTTTTTCCCTTTCTCCCCCAACAA